>CM017198.1:650000-750000 GCA_004837865.1 Musa balbisiana
ATGATGGAACGGTACAAATTCATGGGATACCCTAAGGAAAATTATGAGTATTATTTTTATCACCATAAGGACCAAAAGATCCTTGTAGTCAAGAGAGCAATGTTCTTTGAGAAGAAATATATTCTTGGTGCAAACAGTAGGAGTGTGATAGAGTTGAGTGAGGTTGAAGAACCTAACTTAAGTATTATTTTGCAGCCAGGGTCTATTCAGGTACCTAGCACACAAGTTCCGACTTTACGTAAGTCTGATAGAGTACCCTATCCTCTTAAGAGATATATGAGATATATCAAAAGAAAGGATATTGATAATATTGATCCTCAGACCTAAGAGGAGGCTATTACGAGTATAGACTTCGGTAAGTGATACGAAGTCATGAATTCTGAAATAGATTCTGTGTACTCCAACAAGGTTTGGAATATAGTTGATGCATCTAAGAGTATCATACCTATTAATTATAAGTAAATCTTTAAGAAGAAGATCAAAGTAGATTGAAAGCTGAAGATCTATAAAGCAAGGCTACTAGCTAAGTGTTGGTAAATCTGGGATGACATCACATGTGCAACGAAAGAATAGAAAATAAAATTATAGAATTTTTCGTAGAAAAATAAAATTTCATCGTTGTGTAAAGATTAGTATGTAAAAACCCATAAAACTTAAAAACTATGCGTACAAGAGATTGTGTCATCTAGAGATATCGTATATCCCTAAAAACTTATCGATCTGTGAGAGAGGATGAAGAAGGTCAACTGTCCTTCTTTCTAGTTATGATTCACATGATAGTAGTTACGAAGATGCGTCTTAAATCATTGCATAATTTTTCTTGCTGCATACCCTAGCAATCAAAAGAGAACTATCTTTTCTTGATGTTCATACACTTTAAATAAGGGTTATAAATTAAAGAGCTGAGGAAGAAAGGAGCAGTATGCAAATTGAAAGCTGCAAATTCAACTTTGTTGTTGTCGAGTTTTTACCGCCGAACAAACCAAGTAAATTGAAAGCTGCAAATTCAACTTTTTTATGTTGCTTGGACTTTGTCAGGACATATCTCACGAGAACCAAAGAAGAAAAAAGACAAAGAGTTTATTTTAGAGTACAGTTCTCTGTGATGCCAAACTTTTGACGTTCCAAGTGCATTGCTTGCAAGAATTGGCATGCATAATTGTCTTCCGGAGGATCGAAGAAGCCAATATTAGCATCTAATAACAGATGCTTCAGAGATAGATCGCATCGAAAAGGCTCACCAACTAGTTGCACAAAGAAGACCGGAAGACAACAGAGAAGAAGAGTACGGGACATGAAGCATCTTCCATGACAAAATATTATTATTTGACGTACTAAAGATTGCAGAATCATTAGACAACTTTGTGTCACGGCCATTATTTCCTCTGGTTTCATAAGCTTCCGCAATGGCCAATCCTCTACGGTTCCTTTTGGCCTATTCTAAATGAGTTGGCTGGAATCTGAAAAGATATTGGCATCAATAATAGAACTGCCCTATTATGTCGTTACTAAAATGTCACTTCAGTCGACGTTACCTTGTCATTGGTTACGTGCAACCTCGATAACAAGACGTACTTGAATTGATCGAACCCAGTCCATGTTTGATCTGACCCAACCCGAGATTGGCAAAAGCATTCATAGTCCTCCGACCATTGTCTCGCTTAATCTTCATCTTTTCGTAAACAACTATCGCGTCAGTCTGGGTCATACGAGAACGATGAAGGGTGCTAACATCAATGGTAGCATCGTCTCTCGTTGCTGGTTTATGGCATCCGTCATGGTTGCTGGATGGGACCACCGAATGATCGTCGACTCAAGCCCTACTTGCCATGGTTAGGTCAACCCAGGCCCGGTATAATTGGTTTACGTGAGTGATAGCTCTCGTGATAAGAAAAAAAATCCTCTTTTAAGTGCCCGTAAAATCGATGAGGCCAAAACATTCACTCAACTTGATACGTCAAACTAAACCATATAATGATGATACATAAATAAGTAATATCTCTCTCCACCCATAAAATGGGCATCAAACCACCAAATTTGCTTGTCTATGGAAAAAAAAATAATCAAAGTGCATAATGCTATTGATGAGATCAATGCATCCGCATCCATTCAGGATAAAAAATATTTGATATGTCATAATTATACAAAGGACTTATATATATATATATATATATATATATATATATATATATATATATATATATATATATATATATATATATATATATATATATATATATATATATATATATATATATATATATATATATATATATATATATATATATATATATATATATATATATATATATATATATATATATATATATATATATATATATATATATATATATATATATATATATATATATATATATATATATATATATATATATATATATATATATATATATATATATATATATATATATATATATATATATATATATATATATATATATATATATATATATATATATATATATATATATATATATATATATATATATATATATATATATATATATATATATATATATATATATATATATATATATATATATATATATATATATATATATATATATATATATATATATATATATATATATATATATATATATATATATATATATATATATATATATATATATATATATATATATATATATATATATATATATATATATATATTCTAAAAAAAAAATCTAAAATGTCTGACATTCTAGAATATCTTATACATTCTCAAAACACTACTCTTACCTAAGAGATAAAAATACCTGATATAGTAAAACATCTTATACATTAATAAAATAGAATATATGTTGTATTATTTTTTAGTATCACAAGGGTCTGATGGGGATCAGACACATACGTGATTGACTTTAAGTAAGAGATTGTAGTCATAGATGCTTTGCAAGCCAATCACATGAGTGTTGGCATGTGTGATACAATATACACTTTATGTTCTTATTATATATATTATGATGCCCATGGATCCGTGCAATAAGAATAAAATTGTGATGAGATCACGATAATAAGACCAATTTACCTTTAAACACAAACCTTAAATACATGGTCGTAAGCTACTCGAGAGGAATATCAAGATAATCGGACTGATTGGTTTGTTGTATACCTATCTGATGAAAGTGGTTAGTCTTATAGTTGCTCATGTGGGGATATTAGGGATACAGTGCATGTACTAATTAGATAATCAGTTCATTGATTGATCCGCTCACAGAATGTTGGATAGATCATGATACCTCATTATCAGACAATAATTCCGTCATCCCAATTGTGTATCTAATCCTTAGACTTGAGACACAAATGATGTCATGTATGAGTACTTTACTATTTGATATTAGATTTATATATTATGAAGTTCTAGATTTAGCATAGTTGGTCATCGACAGTGACAGCTAACCTTACAAGGGTAATTGAGTATCGATAAAGAACCATCCACCCTCGATGTCATGAGATAAATACCGTATGTGTTCTTACTCGGGCAAATCCCTGGATAGGATCATTCAGATTAAGAGAGAAAGAGTTTTCAATGTGAATCTGATTAAAGCGAGACTCTAGTAAATTGTGTATGAGCCTGACAACACCATGCCCGGTATATGATCACTGGGATATTAGATAGATAAGAGACTATAAATACATGGTAACTGAGGACAAATATATATAATAGATTCGATTTCCCTGTATCGTCTAGGGACTGCGACAAAGTGATATAGCATGTCCGTAATTAATGAGTCAAATGAATTATTATGGAGATAATAATTCATTGAGTCAGAAAGAGTTATGATAAGTATCACTCATAACCAGCTCAATATTGGGCTTAGAGGGTACACACATATAATAGGCATTACGATAAGTAGAGGTTTGGATATGAGATATATGTTGCAGCCACTATCTTATTGGATATCTAGTAAACTCATAAATTATTGAATCTTATGGATAAGATCCAATAAGAGATTATTTGATTTTACAAGTTTTTACACATCAATCTTTGTATGATGATGAGAAATCTTTTTTTACAGGAAATATGAGAATTTTATTTTCTATTCTTGCATTTTGCATATGATGCTGCTCTTGGTTTCTCAATAATTGGGACATGATTATCTCTTTGTGATGATCAATAGGTTCTAAAAGATGGTGGTGCACATGCCTTAAAAAAAATAATATCCAGAGAAGGAGTAGTCCGATTATTCCTCCAACTTGTATTTATAGAGTTTGGCCTTCCATGTTTCATTGTGTCAGATTATGACAAGCATTTCTTGAGTAACTTTTAAAGTTTACTTTGGACCATAATGGATAGCAAATTGAAGAAAAGTATAATCTTCGATCTATAAATCAACAACCAAACATAAGTAGCAAATTCTACCATAGTTTATCTCCTTCGATGATACAACTCCTAACACCCGTAGACAAGGGACAAAAGCCTTCAGTTTGCTTTTGAATGAGCGATGCATAACTTTATTAACAAATCATCATTTAAGGTACACTTAGATTATTTATGTTAAAAAGTCTTTTTGAACTATAGTTTGTGATTAATCTAAAATCACTTATCTCAAACAAAAGCAATGTAACACAACAAGCCCAAATATTTCTAGAGAACATCCGAAAGGTGCATAAAGAGGTTGTGGAGCAACTTTAATTAAACTAACAAAATTACAAAGAATAATATGTTTGGCACTATGTCAAATGAAAATTCTACGAAGAAGACATTACTTGACTATACCTTAGGAAAAAATAACTCAAAAAAGAAAGAAAGAAGCGAAAGCCCATTCTATATGGATTGTTTCAAATCTTTCAGTAGATTGGAGACAATATATGCTAACTCAAGTTGTTGCCATATATAGAGATATACTCGATTGTGAATGTTGAGAACTTGAAGTTGTTTGAGCTTTCAATAGTAAACAATGAGCTAAACAAGATATTGTCATCTATTAAAGATGGTAATCAACTAAGAGAAGCCCTTTGACGAAGATACTATCATCGAGAAGAAGTCCACTACCATCCTTTATCTTTCGAATTATATACAAAGGGTAAAATCTAATTACATCAAAATGGTTCTCCAAAAATACTATTGAAGCTAAGTTTGCTAAATTTGAAAGCAAGATTTAATAGAACATGAATCGCCTAATTGAAGGAGTTATGATTAGGGAAGATCTCAATACTATTCAATCAGTTTGGTCGACCCCTATCTAAGGATCACTTGAAGTCTTAAAAATCTATTTGGCCAAGCCAGTACAAAATACAACTGCCCACTTACCTCAATCCAAGTCTTAATAGGACTCGGATTAAGATAGCACTCATCCAAATAGGGTAGCCACTAGAAGAAAGTAGCTCTAACTCCTAATAGGGGTAGGAATTTTCATGTGTCAACCTTAAACCCTTGTTTAAGGTCCTAATAAGATTAGGACTTGGGGCACCTCACATCTTATAAAATAAAGGGTATGCCTCATCTAATGCTAATCGAGAATTCTGACAAGTGCCCAGCTAGCCATAACTATTCTAACGTCCGAAGAGAGAAGAGAGGAGGAAGGAATCATGCGAGGTGTGGCCATTCCTTCCAACTATAGTCTTCTTCCTCAATTTCTAGCAGCTCAAGCTCTGAATCAAGATCTGCCCAACAATTATGAGAAGCCCCCAATACCTACTATTTGTTGTCCAGGAGGTAGTGTTTTGCAAACCGCTCAAAGCACCCAGGTGCTAACTAAAAACAACTTATATTCTTATACACCTATTAGTCCCTTTACACACCATAAATTTTGTTGTTTTAAGTTTTGCAGTTAGCACTTTAGCTTTTCAAGCAATAAAGATTGTTCGTTTTTTATTTTCTATTTGATCTTCCTATAATAGTTTTTTTCTCCTTCAAAACTTTGTATGAAAGACTATATCGAGCCAACAGATCATCGAATTTAAACCTCATATGGATTAATATCTTTATTGAGGTAAGCATCAAAAATCAATCAAATTACGCTCGCAAATACCAAATAACCCTTGATCGAGTCATTGGAAGCCAACATATCAAGTTAGTAAGGATTCGTTTGGGAACACATTTGAAATATGCAGAGGATGCAATGCACATTTTAAATGTAAATCAATGTTTGATAAATTTGTTTCAAATCTTATTTAGCTTGACCACTACATTGGAAATGCTCAAATATTTATGTTACCTTAGGTTAGCATTAGCATTTTAGTGTTTCCAAGAGCTACCTCAGGGTAGCTGTTGGCTGAGCTCCGCACAGTGTTGGGTCATGTCTAATGAGCACACAGGCTCAACCACCTCATGGGCTTCTGGTCCTCATGGATCAGTGGTCTTGTGTTGGGTTGGCTGATCACCCTGACTCAAGTCAGACCCGAACCTAGTCGATTCCTCAAACAAATTAATTTGGTTTCTTTTCCTTTTCTACATAAATTTATAATTACAAAATAACAATTGTGATTATGTAAAAATAATAATAAATAATCAAAAGAAATTTCTAAGCAATTAAATTCAAAAGCTATTTCTCATGGATTAAATTCCTCATTAATCATTATTAATTGCCTCTGAATTCTGTGTCATCCTTCCATTACTCCATAAGCTACTAATCTACACAACTCTCTAGCGTAGATATTTAAGCTTCTTCCACTTGCCGCTGCTGCTGCTGCTTCTCTACAAGTCTCCCTCACAAACATTTTTAGCCTCGACTCCACCGCGCTTTCGCATTCTCAAAAGCCGTCCTTTGTTCACAATGGAAGGAACTGCAGCAAAGCCCGGCATGCTCGCGCTCGTCTTCCTCCTCTCCACCGTGCTTCTTCTAACGATCTCCTCTCCTTGCGATGCTACCCTTCTCCAAGACACATGCAGGAGGATCACGACATCGCGCTCCGGCATCGGCTACGAATTCTGCGTCGCATCGCTCCAGGCCGACCCCGCGTGCGCCTCGGCGGACCGGCGCGGCCTGGCTATGATCGCCACGAGGCTCTCCGTCGCGGGCGCCTCCGCCGCCCTGTCCGCCATCACCAACATGACCAGAGCGAAGCCTAATCCTTGGTCGACGGACTGCCTGAGCGTCTGTTGGGAAGTCTACGACGCGGCCATCGACCACCTCAACGTCGCCATGCGGAACCTCAGCGCCCGGCGGTACCGCGAGGCGGTGGTGTTCCTCAGCGCCGCCGTGGACGCGCCGGACAACTGCGAGGACGCGTTCAGGGAGATGGGAGACGGCACTTCGTCGTGGCCGTTGGCGCACGAGGACAGGGACTTTGGTAGGGTGGCCGCCATGGCTCTCGCCATTACCGCCACCCTGGGATAAGGAGAGCACCATGGTGTGCACGTTGTGGTTATCCTTTTGCTTTGTGCGTGCATGGGGTGCGGCAGTCTGCCACTTCGTCCACTGTATTCCAATAATGGACGGAGGAAATAAGAGTCTTTATGGGGTTTGCAGCACAACAAAGGCTGCATTATTAAAGTGGCACCGCCTGTTATGTGCATCATAAGCTGGATAGCACCGAGTAGCTTTAATTCTAAAAAAAGAAAATATCTTCTAATATCAAAAGTAAAGCAAAAAAATATCAGAAAAAGTTCTCATTATTTGTTTTTCTATTTGATGATGCCCTCCGATTCATCTTTACTTCAAAAGAAAATATAATACTTTTTTTAATATAAATAATATAAAAATACATAAACCAAACCCAACCCAAGTCAACAGATGTCTTTTGAATACTTTCAAATTAAGCTAATTTTAAATTAATTTAATTAAATCTCCTTTCCCTCCTCATCCTCTCCCTTAGTCTTCTCCTCCCCTTCTTTTCTATCGTCTCAACTCATTCCTCTTCCTCCAAGTTGTAAGATAATTAATATCATTTATTCTATTTTTTAATATTTATAATAATTAATTATTAAATATTGGGATTTGTTGAACTAGTATTATTATCGAGTAGAATTTTGTCAACTTCTATTAAACTAATCTAGATGTTCATGAAATCACTAAATTATTAAGATGATTGGTATTATTTATTTAATTTTAAAATATTTTTATGATAATTAATTGTTAAATAATAGAGATTTTTTTTATAGTTTATGTGATTGAGTGCAATCTAGGTTAACTTGGAGCTTATCTAAGTTAACTTCCATTAAACTAACTCAAAGTTTTATAAAATTATTATAGCATAATTTTAAAATGATTAATACTATTTTTTTAAAATATAATATTTTAATTATCAAAAATTAAAGGGAGAAGAGGAGAGGTGAAGTGGGACAAGGTAACATGGGTAAAGCAAAGAGGGAGGAGGTGACATGAGTAAGGAGGACGAGGGGGATGAAGAGGCGAAGAGGGAGGAGGACGAGAAGGAGGTGACACGGGTAAGACGAAGGAGCAACAAAGGAATATGACTGAATTGGTTGGATAAAAAAAATATACTATAAATTCTTTCTTATGTCTAATGTCATTTAACATAAAAATGAAGGTGTTTTCATTAAAATAGAAAAAAAAGGATGTCTTGTAATAAATATAAATATGAGGACATCATCAAATAAAAAGTTAATTTTAAATTTTTTTTAGTAACATGCATAAGAACATTAGAAAATAAAAAAAATTGAATTTCAAGAAAAAAATCTCTCTTTCTAAGCTTTTTCCAAAGGTACCCCTATAATATCTTAAATGCCCCTAATAAGACAACTAGAGCATACCAACTGTTAGAACGGGTCAAATCCTTCAGATATAATATTTTATTTTTGAATAGGCTTATAGTATTTTGATAGAAGTGCCAAAAATACTATAAACTTATTAAAAACTAATACAACTCACACAAAATATAATACCAAACCAATACGCTTCCTTATGTGTAATGACGAGTAAAAGCAGTAATTATCCCCATTATCTAGAATTACCTATTTTCGGTCCAACAATTATATCCATATCTAAATATGCTTAATGAACTAACTTCTAAAACTAGAAAGAACATAAATCATCGTGCATTTTCACATTTTTCCTGTCTTAAATTACAACTTTGGGGAAATTTAGGGATACATGCAAAAAATCCCATGTACGTATCATGTATTAGCTTTCATCTAACATGGGACAACTCCAATGTTTCCATAAATAGCTACGCTTCCACTGTCGTCCTCCCTTCACAAACATCACAAATGGTGTAGCCTAGTCCTTCACAGTATGGGCAATTTGTACCTTCATCAACCCACTCCAGAAACTGAAGATGGCCAAATAAAAAAAGAAAAGTTTAAACAGTTAGTGCAGGAGCAGACAAAGAATCAGATTGATATAAGCATAATCTATAAACATCAAACTAATCAGACCTGTGGTTCAATATTCGGTTCGCCGGTTCCATCACACTCTGCAAAAAAAGAGGAAAAATAAAGAAAAATTCACTGAAACGGATCATAGTCTTACCAAGAAAGTGATCAAATTGTTGCAATAAAACCAAACGGATAGTTTTGGAAAATTATTACAAGAATAAACCAACTGGGACCCATAGAGAGGACAAAAAGAATTCAGTATGTCAATACATTACTTTGGATGTAGAAATTTGGTTTCTGTAACAGTATGAATGAATATCATTTATTAGAATAGAGACAAGCAACTGTGTCAGTTGGTGAAAGGAGGCAGGTTATGTGCACTTTTGTCATTTGGAAACCAGCAGCTCATGGAGTGTTGACAGGCGCCGCACATGGAAATTTTAAGTTCATGCTATAAAAAGATGGATATCGTAATGGAAGAGTTACAGCACAACACAACAATGACAGAAAAGACTCAAAAAATCAATATTGAAGTTGCATATGTCTTAAATGCTATAAAAAGATAAAAAACAGCAATAATTAGTATAAAATGACTTCAGGAGGACGTAGGAGTTGTTTTCAGATACCTGTGCACATCAATTTGCCTTCCCCACGGCAAGAGAGGCACTTTGTAGGAGATGCAGTCTCCCTTCTGTCAAGTGGTTTATCCCTACCCACGAGCCTTGATGGTTCTTCCCACCTGTTTTCCCCGAGAAGAAACACTCTGTGTTGAGAAACATCAAATTGCGCATCACCATTTTCTCTCACTACTTTCTGCTGGATCTCTGTCATTTCTGTTATAGATGTGGACACTGCTCCATTTGCATCATCCTGGGGGGCAAATATAACTTGGGTAGTCACGATCTTGACCCAAGTGGAGAAATAGAGTGCAAATTGAAAAGCAAATTGGAAATTCAAAGCATGAACCAAATTTTTGTGGCAAGGTTTGCTTATCACATATCCAGAAGCAAATCCTATTCAGTTGGGCAACTAAATGTTAAGAGAAACTATCAAATTCAAGATGAATCTGGAAATAAAACTACCAGTCATGCATACTGAATATGATACAAAATTTAAAAATGCATACAGCATTCACCTTCAAGGCAGTGCCCCCCTTACCCTGCTCCCTATATAACGTTTCAAGAAGCTCGGTTGTCATAATCCCATCTTCGAGAGCTCCTAACGAGGCCTGTATTAAAATATCAGCAAACATAAATGAACGAAAGATCGAATGAGACTAATTTAATTTAGCAAAGGTTTGTAAGTACACAAAATTGATTAAATATGCATAGTTCTCTTATACAACCAATTGTTCCTACTGCTGCCATTATCAAAATGATACTAAATACTTACCTGCCAAGTTTTCACTGCACGTTCTGTCCCACTTGAAAAGGATGAGAACTCCATGTCTTCCTCACCTGAATAAAACCCCAAGCTTTGCAAAGCTTCCTGCTTAATCAGGCTTAGAAGAGTTAAATATTATACTGTTTCAAAATTAATCCTGTACAACAGTTTCATGATTCCCTTATACCCAAATGCATCAAACAAGAATTTCACATTATCAATGTTAACATCACATGATACACTAACACTATTTAGCTACTGGATACGTGAGATTGTGGTTAAACAAATCTTTGGGCATGTTCCTGCTATCCAAGGATCCTAGAAGCTATAGACATTAGTTTGCTTCTCTTAGTAACAATTAACTATACATGACACAATGAAGGTATGAAGGTTCTGATGTTAGCTAAGAGGTGCTCAATAAAGTGCATCTAAGGACCTACTGAAACAATTATTTATAGTGATATGTAAACACTCACTCATAGTAACTCATAAGAAATTGTGCTGCCATTATATATATAAATATATAAATATAAATATAAATATAAATATAAATAAATAAATAAATAAATAAATATATATATAGAGTTGAACAACTCAAGCTTATGGGCTACTCTAAAAATCAATTAGGATTTAGGACTATTATAAAAAGCTTATCTTATATTTTGGATAAGAGTTAAACTAATTTGTCTTGATCGCTTAGTATGTGGGTCTACCTTAGAAGTTCTAACAGGTGTGATGAATTGATCAGGGATGATCCAGCATAGTTCGAGCCAAACTCCGATTCAGCCCAATTGGAGTTCCAGTTGGACTCCAGTCCAATCTTAATCAAACCAAACAAAAAACCAAGCCAATCTCAAGCTCAAAGACTAGATTTAAGTCAGCTCATGCCTCACTTAAATTTAGCTTAAATCAAGTTCCGATGGAAGTGCAATTTAGATCAACCCAACTTTGACTCAAAACTCCGATTCAAATTCAATGTAGCTGGACTCAACTCGAGCTCAATCAAATCTAAAGAGGTCGGGTCTAACCATAATAGGTCCAGCTCCAAGTCCGAACCTAGCTAGGACTCCATCCTTACCTCAGCTATAAAAGAACCAAGGTCACGCCCCTTCTTAATAAGCCAACCACCCTGAGCTAAGAAGAGAGGAGAGAAAGAGAGGAAGGAGTTTGCAAGTTTTGCAGCCCTTCTGCATACCTACAGTCATTTTTATGCAAAGATATTTTCCTGAGTTGCCACCGGCCTTAACAGCTTCTAAAGAGGCCTTTGGCAGAAACAAGAAGAAGAACCAAAAAGCAGCTAAGAAGTCCCACATCCGACCCTAGTTTCATCTTGCACTAAGAGCTGCAAGAAGAGGAGTTCTAACTTCTAAAAAGGATTCTGCCCTCCAACCGCAGCCTTTTCTTTCTCAAGTTATAGCAACCAAAATTCTACATTAAAGCTTCGTCCAGCTACTAATGAGAAGTCGTAAATCCCTATTGCTCACTCTCTAAACCTTAGGAGGAGTTTCCAGCAACAAGAGAGAAGGAGGAGACCGAAACCGGCAGTGACATGCTAACTACCAGGAGCACCTAGGAGTTGTCCAAAGACAACCTGCACTCTATGCGCTTATTAGTCTCTTTACACATTTTCAATTTTGTTGTTTTAAGTCTTGTAGTTAGCACTTTAGCTTTACAAGCAATAAATGTTTTTTTTTTCCTTTCAATTTTACGCTTGTTTCCTAGCGATAGTTCTCTAATATGCTAAAACTTCTATCCGAAAGATGGTATTGGATCAACATTTCGGCAAACCCGAACTTGAACCCCATACGAATTAAGAATCATAGTTAATAGAAGAAGGTTCGATACAGTTAAATATAAATAAAGGATAGATAAGCTGTCATAAACAGATTGGGAAAGGAATATTTTCAATGAAAACTTGAATTTGATGAATACTGACTTTATATCTGGTTCTACAAAAAAACATACACCCTTTTCTTCCTCTCTCTTCAGTCATCTGCTCCTATTCTCCTGTGATAACAATAACATACATAATGTTGCATTCTGCTCTAACTATGATTGAGATGTTGTCTACGTTCTGAGATCTAATCTGTATTTTGAGGAAAATTAGAAAAAGAAAGTCATATCTTTGACAAAATTGCATTGCATGCAAATCAAACTTTCATGATACACAAAAGACTTGTAAGATTTTTATTGAGAATTATTCATGCGTGAGGAGAAATTGAAAAGAGGAGTAAAAGAATAATCTCGCATTGGTAAAGTTGAGAGAGTTTAATGATATATATTGAGTTGGCCCACAATCTAATAACTTAAACTTTTAGGTCGAACTGGTGTCTGATATATGTTAACCCTATCCCAATTTGACTCAGAATCATCGTGAATGCATTTCTAATAATTCTAAACAATAGAATAGCTCCATCACAATCCGAATATAATTGATAAAAGAAGAAAAGAGAGAAGAGAAAGGAAATGAACTCCAGCGAGAACCTGCAAGGTTCGAACATCCTCTCCCTCGGATCCCTTCCTAAGCGTCTTCCGCCGGATCTCCTGCTGCTGCCTCTCCTCCACCACCACCTCCTCTCTCCTCTCCACCACGGCTTCCGAAACCCTTACCTCCTCAAGAACCATCTCCTTGACCTGGGCCTCCTCCACTATCGCTGGCCGCGGCGGGGCGGCCCCGGACCGTCCCTCATTCTGCGGGGCCGCCAGGATCATGGCCTCGAGCTCGGGCCGGTCTCGCTCCAGGGCCTCGATCCGGAGGCGGAGGGTGGCGATCTCGCGGAGGAGGGCCTCGCGCTCGGCGCCCCACCGGGACTCCTCCCGAAGCCAGCGCTGCTCTTCCCTGAGCCACCGCTGCTCCTCCCGAAGCCATCGCTGCTCCTCCCGCTCCCAGGAGGAAGAGGAGGACGATGAGACGGAGGCGAAGATGGGAGATCTTGGGGATGAGGTAGTCCTAGGGATACGGCTGGGATATTTTCGTGGTTGGAATGGGAAGGGGAAGCTTGATTTGGCCGGAGGCCTGTGGAGGCCCGGCAGGAGTGACGAAGCCATCGAAGTCGAGAGGGAGAAGTGGCGCGGAAGCGGTATCGCTGGGGATATTTTTACTCGCCTTCTATTTGATAGAATTGTCGGATGCGGGTCGATCGAGATCCACCTTAAACGAACTAAACCGACTCCTTTACGGGTTTAGTAAATATTTGTTAATATTCATTAACAAATATTATAAATAAGATAAATAGATACAAAAACTAATAAAAATCATCCTATCTACAAGAATACAATTTTAGAGATATATATATCCTTATTGATTTAAAAATAAAAATAATCAAAGACACCGTAATCGAATAATTAGATCAGTTCATCTAAGCAATCGATCCATGGGTACAGTAACTAGATATTGCTCCAATTATTTTGCCAGAGAATATTTTAGAAATTACGGTAAAATAGGAGACAACTTTTCGAAAAAAAACTCAAAAAGTGGGAGTAGAATTTATCCTTTTATATTTTTACAAAAATATAAGATAAGGATATTAATTTAGAGAGGCATATATGCTATTAAAATTGTCAAGCATAAATCCTATTAAATTCCAAGACAATGGGAGAGTTTTATTTTAAATTTTTATTGGCTAAAAATTAAACATTAATTTATTATTATTCAACGAAGTTTTGGAGTCGTTAGGGCCTTTATTATTAATTATTAAATAGGTATGACGGCAGGGGCATTTTAATTTTGCTGAGCGATAAAGATCCACAGTGAGAGGGGAGAGGGAAGCATGAACAGTGAAGAAAGAGCATTAGGGTTTGTTCGCCTCCGGCTCCTCCTCCTGGTCTGTTGTACCAAGATTTGACTCTAGGATTCCGGTGTTGCTTCGAGACCTAGTCGGGAGGGAGGAATGGTGAGGGGATCCATCGGGAAGCTCGTCGCCGGGTCTCTCGCCCTCGCTAGGAGGTGGCAGAAGCAGCAACTGCGGCGGCTCAACGTCCATGAGTACCAGGTCTTGATCCGATGTTCTTGTGTCACTTGGTGACACTTTCTTTTTGATGCATTGTTTCTTATTCTTTGATCCAAAGAACATGGCGAAGAATGATTTGATTGTTTTGTGTAATGCGTGTAATATGGGAAGGATGATCTTTTTTTATAATTTTATACGTCTTGATTGATATTGGATACATAAAATTTGCCTACGCGTATCTGTTGTTTGATCTTCCCGTTCTTTGCTGGCGTTCTTTTGTTTCTTTCAAGATATTATTTTTTATTTTATCCGTTGTTTCATCTTCCTGTTTTTCTTTTTTTTTTCCTTTCAAGATCATATTAGAATTAGATAGTCATTTTTAAAACTTTTACGGGTCTTGTTTGTTATTAGATACTCAAGATTTGCCGACACAGATCAGTTGTTTCATCTTCCTGTACTTCTTTGTTGGCTTTCTTTTTGTTCACGATCATATTGGAAGGATAGTTATTTTTTATTTTTGCAAGTATTGTTATGTAATATTCACAGTTTAGTTTCATATCGAAAATGGAGGACTTAAAGTTGGTCTTTAAGGGCTTCATGAGTATATTGTCATTAGTTTGGACATTATCATTTTTTCCCTGTAATCCAGATTAAATTAATAGGTCAACTATCCTATCAAGTCAGGTTGTGATAAATAATATCAAGAGTGGATATAGTACTGAGCACAGTGAAAGATCTAGAACTATGCTTGGATGAGATTGGAGATATGTCACCATGGAATCATCATTAGGCATAGCCTTACATGCACCTCCCAAGATTCGATTCTGGGTTATATTGGACAATTGGAAGTGGTAGAAGATTGGTCTGGGTCTTTGGAATTAATTAGTTTTACCATTGAGCCAAGTTGTGACATATTTGTTATTAGATGGACAAGATTTTCCTAAACGGATTGATTCCTTTTATTTTAAGACCTTTTTTCTCTTTGTTGATGTTCCTATTTTTTTAAGACCATATTGGAAGGATAATTATTAATTTTAAATATTTTGCAAGAACTTCTTGTTATTAGACTCTCCAGAGTTGCCTACACAGATTTATTTTTTGTTCTCATTTTTCTTTGTTTGTGTTCTATTCTTTTAAGATTATATCAAATTGATCTTTCTAGAGTATTATATTGAATTAATTCTTGGCTTGAGTTGTGGAGACAGCCCAAACTAAATGTTTTGGATTAAGTAAGACTAAAATTGAATATATGAGATCTAATCCTAGTATTATTAGGAATGAATAATTAAGTAAAAGTCTAATTATCTTGAAATCAATTATTCAACAAGATGGAGAGATCGATGAAGAAATTATTCATAAAGTAAAAATAGAACGAATATAATGACAAGGGCCACAATAGCTTTGTATGATCGTTGGATACATTTGAGATTAAAATAAATTTTATAAAACAATTGTTAGACCATCAATGCTTTAAGAATTGAAGTGATGGATAATTAGGAAATAATATATACAAAATGATTGTATTGCTTTGATGAAAATGTTGAGGTAAATGTGTTGAGTTACTAGGAAAGATAGGAAAAAAAATGGTTTCATTTGTGAACAATTAGGTGTCTCTTCAATTGAAAATTAAATGAGGGAGAATTATTTAAGATGGTATGAATATGTTGTTAGGAGACCTGCAAATACGATTACTTGTATGAGGAGAGGTAAAATTATTACTAATATGAGGAGAGGTGGAGGGAGACACAAAGAGACATTAATAAAAACTATATGTAAAGATTTAAATATTTTTAACTTAACTAAAGATGTGACTCTTTATGGATCTTAAGAGCGGGAAAATATCCATGTAACCGACCCCAAATAGTCGGGACTCTAGGGCTTTGTTTGTTGTTGTTATCATTGTATATTTGCTTACAACAGATCAGTTTTGAAATCTTCCCTTTCTTCTTTGTGGGTGTTCTTTTATAAAGATTGTATTGAATTCTATGACATATCTGGAGCTTTAAATGTTTGACATATAATCTCTTAATTGACTTGGGGGATGACCATGGTGCATAATGTGTAATCGTAAAGGTCATTGCTTCTGGAGAAGGGTGCTGAATTGATGAGCAAGTATGGCATAAATGTGCCAAAGGGAGTCGCAGCTTCATTCATTGAAGAAGTGAAGGAGGCTGTCAAATCTGTATTTCCCAGTGGGAAAGAGGTGTGCTTCTTGTCCAAGCCAGAACATTAGTTTAAGTTTCACATTTTCTGCAAGATTTCTTAAAGATTTTGATTTGTCACTTGATCTGTTGCTTTTGTGTCTATGAAGTTTCAATGAAAATCTATAAAGGTATATCTGACACGCAAAGATCACAAATCATGTTAATGGTTGTTATGATCGTTTTCGTGCTCCTTGCATGGGAAATATAACTAGAATTCCATCAATGAGGGTATAAGATTGATCAGAAAGACAGTTTCACAATCTGATATTGATCAGAAATTTAAATGCTGCTGTTACACAATAACCTATTCTTTCTCTTGCCTGGAGTTTGATATGCATGGGAAATATAACTAGAATTCCATCAATGAGGGTGTAAGATTGATCATAAATACAGTTTCACAATCTGATATTGATCAAAAATTTAAATGCTGCTGTTACACAATAACCTATTCTTTCTCTTGCCTGGAGTTTGATATTAACTCTTGGAAGCTATTAAGCTAATATGTTCAGATATTTATGTGGGTGGTAATTATTTACTCAGCATATTACATTTTACTACAACTAATAAAAGTTGGTGTGACTATCACACATATCATGTCATGTGCATTATTTTATCAGTGATTCATTTATAAATAGCTAGAACACAAATTAGAAACTGATTTCTAAGTATGATTATGTATGGTGTGAAATGTCGAGTTCCATAAGATCTTTTTGGCTAGATTTCAAAAAATTGTTTTGACGATTTATGAGTTGCATATATTAGAGTGTTTTGATTTCTAACATAGATAATTGAGGTTTGATGGTGTTGCTACAGGTTGTAGTGAAAAGCCAAATTCTTGCTGGTGGGAGAGGCTTGGGGACCTTCAAAAGTGGACTAAAGGGTGGAGTGCATATTGTTAAAACCGATGAGGTGGCTGATATTGCTGGTAAGGGGTGCATTTATTCTCTACCTTTGTCATCATATTATATCCATTTATTCACATCTAGTTTACTCTTGAAGTATGGAACCTCATACATGTCTTTGTACTGTACTTGACAACATGCTACATTCATCTATTCACAACTATGTTACTCTTCATGGGTGGAATCACATATTAAATAATTTGAAGCCTTGAAAATATATTTCAATTCTTTCCACTCAGCTTCCTTGTAAGGAATGTGATTATAGCTAGTTTGATTGATACATACATCACTTTGTTTGATATGATATAACAATATGGTAAAATAGGTTTCTGATTGTTAGGTGGTGCAGGAAATATAGGGAATGATTGTCACATGGGAAAAGTGTTAGAATACTATCCATCTTGACATGTTTTATTCTTGTGGAAATGCACCTTTAATAGATTTAAGAAGATCATGAGATTTATTAAGTAACGGGTTATTTTATGTGCTCTCTATTTGCATTAATAATATGACAATGAAAATTTTGTTCATGATTATTATGTTGTATAATTGGTAGTTAATTTCTGCTTAATTTATTGTAAACTTGATGTACAAAATTTAAATTTTTTTTATCAAATAGTTATTGAAAATCTTTGTGCATAGTCTTGATATGCCAATTACAACCAGATATTATTTGCAGGGAAAATGCTGGGCCAGATTCTTGTCACCAAGCAAACTGTTCCTTGTTCTTCCTTCTATATTTAAGTTTGAGATCTTTCATTTGGTGCAATTTTGTGAAGTACAATTTTATACTATACATGATCAACAGCTAAAACTCTCGCTGCTGATATCTTTGCATTATATTTCAAACATTGTCTTCTCATGTTCCTTGTTCTTCCTGTAGGTTGCTGCTGCAAAAGCAGATCTGAATTATATTGGTCTTGATGGAGAAATTGGATGCATGGTGAATGGTGCAGGGTTGGCAATGGCTACGATGGATATAATAAAATTGCATGGTGGTACACCTGCCAATTTCCTTGATGTTGGTGGAAATGCATCAGAAAGCCAGGTGTAGATTATATCATAATATGTATTGGTTATACATGTTTGTTCCTGCTTAATTTAATTTTAATTGTATAAACTTAGTTGAGTGGATGATTTCAAAACAAACTTTCTAGATGTCTGGCAATTGGTTTGGTAGAATGTGGAAACTAGGACATCAGTTGTAGGAGAATCTTCTTTTTATGATATTGGTCTGTTCTTTCTTTTTCATTGAAAACAAGTGGATTTTTTGTTTGCATTGTCATAAAATTTTGTAAAGCTACTTTCTCTAATTTTTGCTTGATAAATTGTTGATCAGGTGGTAGAAGCATTTAAGATATTAACATCTGATGACAAAGTGAAGGCGATTTTAGTCAATATATTTGGAGGGATTATGAAGTGCGACGTGATAGCAAGTGGAATTGTCAATGCAGCCAGACAGGTTAATGTTTGATGTAATATGCTTCTTAATTGTGCCACCAATACTTCATTGGCATTGTTATCTGATCAAAATAGCCTGATTATCATGATTATGAGATATCCTTGAGAATTAATGCAACATGAGGTAAACTTATTCAGAATTATGGTCAGAGACCTGTTTCTTTTAGATATTGCCATCTTTAGATCGATCTAGTGTTACTTCATCATGCAAAAGGGGAACTGCAAAGAGCACATAGGTTACTGCAAATGTTATTTCGATTTACATGGAAAATGCTTGTTTTACAGGATGGGTGAACTTTTCAAAAGTTGATTGTTTTTTTTTATTTTTATTTTTTAACAATCACTCATTACCATCATTTGGGCCCCTTTCCTCTATCAGTGATTGAACGAGTTGGATGATTCATGGTTGTGCCAGGATTGTTGGTAGTAGTGGGGATTTTTTGCTTGACAGAGCCACTATTTGGGGTAGATTAGAAAATAGTCTTATTGTCGAGAGACTAAGATGATATTTGACGAGTTGGATAAAGTTTGAGGTAAGGTTTTTAATTTCGAATGATATCACCCAGTATGTATCGGTCCGCCAGCAGACCGGTACGCAGACCGCCCGTTACCAGGTGGTACCGTCGATTGGGGATGTTTCTACCCGGTTACCACGTGAAATCGGTTAGTGACGAACGATTTCGACCGTCGTCGCCCGCTACGGGGCGGTATTAGCCAAGGGAGAAGGAGGAATAGGGAGAAGAAGGAGAAGAAAAGGGAGAATCTGGAGATCCAAATACTCTACTACACTAGAATTTAATTGTTTAAGGTTTAACAATTGTTCAATTAGTTGATTTTGAAAATAGGTTGGTAAATATTTTATCTTAATTTTTTGTTTCTTGACTTCCCATTGAGCGATGGGAAGTCTTGACAGTGTTCAAGATTACATTGAACATGTTGCTAATATTTCCCAACGGACACTACCAGTTTTATTTTTACAATACCTTATACGTTCAGTATTAGTCATTTCGTACCACTTAATGTAGTCCTCCATACTATCTAACCAGTCAACAAATACATTTGGGTCAAACCTATCATAAAAAATCTAGCACATCCACCTTGACTCTTTTAGCCATTTCCCCCAAGTTGCCAGCAAATTGAACTTGTTGGTCCATTACTCAGGTTTGCGGATTTCTAGCAGGTTCTGGGAATTCATCATTAAGGTCAACAACTTTCATCATTAAGATCAAAAGCTTGGTCATTAGGAATTATTGGAGCATGGTTGTGAACAGGTGTCCTATAAGTAGACTTGGGATCCGTTCGAAGTAGAGCTTAGGGAGTAGCCAAAATTCCTTGATTTGAAGCTATAGATTATGGAAAATGGATATGTTGCCTAATCGACTAATCAACCTCCTCATTCATGGGTTGTTTTTCAAGGTGTTAAAGAGCTCTTAGGATGTGGGTCATTTGGTCACATAACTAGTTCAGCATATGTAATGATTTGCTAGTTTTGTACTAGTTTGATCCTAAGCGTGTATCTCACTCTGTTGGTTTTGGGATTCATCAGGATTGGTTTGGTTTTTACCTTACTTAGCTATGATTCTAATACTATCGACAAATTGCCTTTTAGTAATGAGGTTGTTAATTGTTGCAATACACAAGGTAGAAATGCAATGTTTCAAACGGTTCTCACACTTTTTTCCCTCACCTTTTGTTTTATAGTTTTTGGACAAATTTCAATCGGTTAAATTTGGTAGTTGTAGGTTAAGGGGAGACAGAGAGTGATAAATAGAAAAAAAAGGGGGAGAAAACGGGGGGAAAGCCCATGATTTAATGAAACAATATAATTTTTTTTGACAAAAATATTAGTGAAGTTTTCAAAACATACCAGGTATCGAAAGCTAAGTGGTCAATTAATTCTATAAGAACAATTGTCCAAAAGTCCAACTCCGCACACAATGGGTTGACATTGGAGGTGCAAGGATTCGTGAGTGTTAATTGAAGCTTTTGTTTCTAGTCGAGACCCAATGGAGTACATGACAGGTTTTTTTGATGATTCTGATACCAAACTGATGTAAAACGGAGTTGGGAGAAGTAGAGAGAAAGCAAGAGAGCAAGATAACAAGAGAGGATAGTGAGAGACTAGAAGAGAAGATGCAATTCTTTTCATTCAAATCTGAAGTGATTCATCCATTGAAAAGCTTCACTATTTATAGGGGTTTAGGAGTCTTGGTATAATCAAGGAAAGCAACGATTTCCAAGAGTAATCTCGTAAGAAACTTGTATGCGCTTAATACAAAAGGAGTCCCTAGGTTAGCACCTAGAAAGACCAAAGACCTTTTTATTTTTAACACAACTCTTAGATATTTTAGGCCAACTAATTGTTTGACTTTTTGTTAATTTCTTTGCCTTAAATAAGATTTTCTGAAATCCTTTATAAAGCTAGATTGTTTTCCATTAACATGGAGAACAATTTTGATGAAGAGGAAATATAAATTGATATTGTGATAATTTGTGATTAATTGGAAAGGGTAACTAATTTTTATTCTTACTGCAAAGATAGAAATATATTATGAAGTGGTGTCCAGTCATTTAAGGATAAGCTACTTGTGGTGAACTAAGTGACCAAGGCTTACCATCTAGATTGGTATGAAAAAAACGAATTTATTGCAGTGAGCATAGTATTGCATGGATTTTGGCTCTATGTGGTGGCCAAATTAATTATGACAATTTAAAGAAATGAGACACTTAAAAAAGATTGGCTGTATAATTTTCTGAAAATTTTTGAGGAGTTCAGGAATTGCATAAGGTTCCATGTGATCTGGATGAAAAAGAGTTTGGGTCATTGAAACAACACATTATTCTTGGAAGATAGGTACTTGAAACAGCTTTGGAATTTGAATGATGTAGAAAGATGAAGCAAATAATAAATTTGACAGGGAGAAAATCCACAAGTAATGATTTGGAAGAAGTCTAATAATGATGGAGGTACTTCTTGATAAGGAACCATATTTAGTGAGGGTTATTTGGTTCAAACCAGAAGATAGGATGGTGCTGAAGGGTTTTTTGGTAAGGTGTTCTCCATCTTGTAGTTCTTGTTGACTTGATGATTAATCAGTACATTATAGGGTTTATTTCTTTTGACAGTGCCTGAGAATATCCACCTCTATTTGTAACTGGGTCTCTCACAAATTGCTACTTCAGTGCTTGATTTACGTAACCATGTTGTTTGGCATAGAACTTTGTTGTTACTGTGTAGTCTCCTCAACTATGATTGACCCACGACTCATGTTTATCAGGTTTCACTAAAAGTGCCTGTTGTGGTTCGTCTGGAGGGCACCAATGTAGATCAAGGAAAGAGAATTCTCAAGGTATTCACAGCCTAGTTTTTGCTACATTTTTTTCCCATCGTTCTTGTTTGTCTTTACATACAATCACGTGATAAATAAAATTAACCTACAAGTCATTATTTATAGGTGAGTGGAATGACTTTGATCACAGCAGAAGACTTGGATGATGCAGCAGAAAAAGCAGTGAAAGCTGCTGCTCAATAGGTATACAATGACGGCAGACATCATGCCTGCTTTTTTTTTCTTTTTTTTTATATTATTTTAAACCCACTAATCCGATTGAGTTACTGCCTTCTTCTGTTCAGTGAATTTCTCATACAAAGATGAGTTTTCTGAAATAAAATTATTTTGCTTCACTGAGTTGTGAGGACCTGACCAACGGCGTCGTGTTATTCAGTGAGTGATGTCTCCTGATAATGTTCCTTTGACGTGTTTTTTGCTGTTTGCAATTTTGCTCTTGCTGTGAAATGAGCCATTTGCATTTCATCGCCAGGAAAGAAAGCTTCTACGTGATTGCACTCTTTGGCCACATATGGCCAAAACAAAATTATGTAGCAACTCCCTCTTGACATCCTTTCTGTTGATACGCCCATGTTCCACGAGGCGATAGCATCAAGCATGTCGTCGGATTCAATAGGCATGCGTTTGATTCTGATGACTCTCCTTGGGAACAACTTGATCAATATTGATGCCATTGCTACTACTTGTTTTCATTACAAGAATGAACAATATAGTGAAATGTACGCATTGCCTTTCACTTACAAGTGTTACTAAAAGTCTTTCCTCGCTAACGACTGTTAAGATAGAGAATATTTGAAGGGAAGAGCAAGGGAATTCCACCACACTGGGTGAATATTGCATGTGTCCCTTCAAAATTTAAGTTTGATTGTGTATGTATGTATGTATATATATCCTGGGCAAACCTAAAAACTGCATTGCCAGAAAGTAGATTAAGCGATTTTTTTTGGATATTATATAAATATATATATATATATATATATATATATATATATATTTATCTTAAATGGATTTATGTCAATAATTATTTAAAAGCGATTGATAGGATTTTTTTCTTTAATTTTCGATGGATGTCGGGGTAGGAATTATATGTTCAATTTCGAAGGGGCATATATGTCACTTTAAGACTGCAAGGATGTATAAGTTAGTTTCTTTTTATTCCTATTGTTCTCGGGCCCACCCGGCTGATGGCCTACCTTAATTAAGGGTTACCATGTGGGGCATTCTTAATGGCAATCGCCCATGGATCAAATACCTCAAGAACACATCAATCGGACGGCTCAGATCCATGATATCAATCAATCAAACAGCGATATAAATATGCGATCGCCATAATATTCCCCTCTCTTTTTTCTCTCTCTCTCTCTCTCTCGGCTCTCCGAGGTCCTGAGGCCACCTCTTCCTCTTCCCTCCTCGGTTATCGAGGGCGGCGAATTCTGCGATCCGAATTCGATCCCATTCCCGATAAAATCCTCGTACTTTCCTCCGATTTCGATGGGGCGCGGCCTCCTGAGCGACTGATTTCGAGGGCGATCTCGCTTCATGAAGCTCCGCAGCCGGAGACCAGGAGGATCCCACTGAGCCTAGTCGATCTGAAGCTTCTTCAGGCTTTCAGCTTCCAATCTTGGGTTTCTTGGATCAATTCGACGGCTGGGTTAAGGGTTTGGATTCTTTGGTTCGGATAGGGAAGGGGAGGGAGGGAGAGGATCCGATTTGAGGACCTAGGGTTTGTCCACCTTGAATCTTGAATTGAAAGATTTAGTTTTTTGATTCTTTTTGTGAAGGGGACTTGGGGGCTAGGGTTTCTTGCATTCTTTTTGTCGGTTTTCCTCGTTTTGTTGAGGGAGAGGGCTTGGCTGGAATGGATACGGATACGGTGAGGGACGTGGCGTCGTTTGACCCGGAGCTTCTGCAGCTTCCGGAGCTGTCCCATTTGGCTCTTAAGGAGAGACCTAAAATGGCTGAAGAGCTGTATTTCCAGTGGCTTTCGCTGCCAGAAACGGGAAAATTGGTACGTATTCTTTCGTTATTTGTTTTGTGCCAGTCAATGAAAATATGTCTCTTCGTTTCATCAGTACGAAGTGGTGGACGCTTCATTTCTGCATAGCATCGTAGACATTCTTGTTGTGGATGACGCTTTTGGAAGAACTTTAATTAGTCATGTATTCAGGACGGTCTCCTTGTTTCTGGAAATTGGTTAGTTTAATTGGCTTCATGGAGGATTTAGTCTTGATTCTAAAATTTATCTTATTAATTTCTTGTGGTGTTAGAAGGGGCATTTAAGTTTTTTCTTTCGAAATAACTGCATTCTTTATTAAGTTTCGTTATCTTTGTAGATACTCAATTTCTAAAATGGGACAGATCTCCTAAGCAGAAATGCATATGATTGTCACAGCGCTATGACAGTTTAATGCACTTAAATGCACAATGACCAAAACACATGGCTGTTAATTTGACTACTGTTTGAAATTTAAACTACTATTGGGTTAGTGCCTCAGATGGTCCCTTACAATGACCAAAAGTTCAGTTGGTCCTTGCACCAATTCTTTTTGCTGAATTAGTCCTCATATGTTAGCAAGTTCTCACTGTAAGTCCCTCCTCGGAGATGACTGCTGACATGACAGCGGCTGCTGTCTGTCTTTGATTTAGGTAACTTTATATATTACTTGAAAACATGGTCATTGAAGCTTACATTTTGCCACATCATTATCTTTTTCTTCGACCTCCTCTCCTACATAATTACATAGGCATAGGCATACAGTGCACTTAGAAGTATGCGACATAAGGGATAGGAACATATGTGCTAGAAAAAGAAAGAAGCTAGATGATATTTACATAGTAAAATTGAAGAAACCTGCCCTAATTCCTTGCTAGTGGTTGAATGATGGCCATATTGCCATTGGAATAGCTGATTCTCAGGTTTGAAAAGCATTTTGTTTTCTTTTCCTATAGCTGACCTCTGTTCACTTGTTTCAATGTTTCAACATCCTGAGTTCAGATGCTTGTACATCTGATTGTGAACTCTTATGTTCCACTATAGGATAACGAAAATTAACTATTAGCTTTGCAATAAGTACGATGGGTGATTGTGATAACTTATTCCCCATATGTCATGGTTAGGTGCAACTTGTTTTACAGATAGCATATAAAAAAGAACAAATTGTGGTGGATCTTTGGACTTAGAAATGGCATGGTGATCATGGTGCTCTGGCAATGGTCAAATGGAAATTTAAATCAATTTAAGCCATATTTTTGCTTTCTCTCTCTCACACACTCTCGAGCTTTTGAGCATGATGCTACTACATGCAGTAACAGCACACTCTTGAGCTTTTGAGCATGATGCAACTACGTGCAGTAACAGCAGTGTGCATCTCCTTCCGCTGTGGTGATGCAAAACATATTCTTTGCATAAAAACCTTGGAGATGATGATCCTTTTGGTAGGGATAATGTGGAATTTGAGCTGCATGATCCACCAAAGTTTTGAGCTGCATGAGTTTTTCAGATTTTGATCCAATTATGTGCCCAAGAAACTTTTCCTTTATATATCTTTGATGACTTAAAAAGCATTTTATAAATGTGGATGAGTTCAAGTTTTTTAATTTCATATCGTATTGGCATACTAGGGCATACCGAGCAGTACGCATACGTCTAAAATAGGCATAAAACCCTTAAAAAATAGAAAAAATTAGGATAGGGTTTTTAAGTTATAAATAAATATACATTTAGTACAGTTTTAGCAAAACTAATGTAAGTTAGGTTAGAATAGTGTCATATATTTTTTTCGGGCTTTGAGGAGTAGCCTTGTGCAAAGTTCACAATTTTGATTTGTTTCGGATCGTTTTTCTATTAATATTGAATTATCTATAGAAAAATTATTTGAATTGTTAAATTATTTTGCATACAACTTAAACTTTAATATTTAAATGAATTAAGTAATCACATGTATAGATATATCTGATTCTACCATCAAAATGAACGACGGGCCTTTACGAGTGGTGAATCGGGGTCCTCGATCATATGTATCTATATATCAATATGATATGTTTGTTGGACCCAATCCTAAAATTGATCCCACGACATAATGTATTGATACACCGCATGCCATTGATGCATCAATGTGGTGATGGCCGTAGGTTGATCGTCGTGAATCACATGTGTCTGAGGTGGCTCCTGAGGCATGTATTGGTTAAATAGTGTGAGAGTGAAAATTAGACTCCTAAATTTGATACAATCCATAAATTATTGCTTTGTTGAGTTTAGGAGAGTGAAAATATAAGAATAAAAGAGAGTGTGTGAGTAAAAATGAGTTTAAGAGAGTTTAAGATAGTGTGAGAGTGAAATGGATTGAAAGAGGAGGGAGGAAAGGGTTTAAAAACCCTTTAGGATGGATGCCTCCAACGGTCAAATTGACAATTTGAAAAATTGATATAAATTGGTAATGGTTGGTTTCGATCATTATCACTTGGTACATGTTGGTAATGGTCGAAATCGATCGGTGCCACCCGGTATAGTTCGGTAACGGTTGAAATTTCGATTGGTATCGCTCGGTACAGCTCCGTATCGCCCGATATGAGGCAAAAAATCTAGTGTCACTCGGTAGCAGGCGGTCCACGTGCCAATAGGTATGCAGACCAGTACAGTATAAAATTAAAAACCTTGGATGAGTTAGCTTTGCAAACGTGTGTATATATATATATATATCCATTAAAGAAAGGTCTATATATTTTCTTTGTTAGAATTATCTGGAATCAATTCTACATTTTTTTTTGTTAACTGAAGCTCTTCTGAAGACCTAGTTTTTCTAAACAATAAGCTAACTACATTCTGCCTATGCATGGTGCTCTGTTGCTCCCGCTCCCTGTAGACTCAGATTTGAAGTATAATTCATTATATAATCATATTTCACTTTTGTTCTTTGTGATGGATGCTCTTAAAGGCAACATCATTTGAGGGGTGGTTAATTATGATACACAACATATCTCTTAAGGGCACTTAAAACTTATTTTCTTTACATTTTAGTTTTGATTTGAATTTGCTGCAGTCTGTCATGGAAAAATGGCTTTTTTGTTTTATATTTTAGTTGTATCCTGTATTGGTATAACTCATTTCAGACATGCAATCAAGATATTATGTCTAGTAAATTTTTTATGCATCATAATTTCCTATTTATAAATTATAATTTAGATTATTAAGATTATACCAGAAGAAAGAAGTAGGTCTTGCTTGCTTCTCATGCAGCAGTGGCATATAAATCATTTTTATGTTATATTTTTATACAGGACTTCCACTTTGTCGATCGATGTCAGTTTTCTTTATAAGTTGTACTCTTAAAACATCTAGAGTGCAATATGTCCTAGGTTGAAATCCAGATATAAGGCCCAGTAATTATGCTTGCCCTGCCAATGTTTTTCTTTTTTATTCCAGGTTAAGTCGTTGATTGAAGATGCGAAATCAGGTTCACCTTTAAATGCTGCTGGCAGCTCTAGTACATCGAATGCTGTCACTAACAGTTCACTGCCGTCCATGTTTCCTGCCGGTAGTGCACCTCCTCTCTCACCTAGAAGCACTTCTGGATCTCCCCGTTTTATGAAGCGTAGTTCAGGAGTTGGACCTTCACCATTTGGTTCTCCATTAAAGTTAGTGAGTGAACCTGTCAACGAAGTTATACCTCAGGTATTTTAACTGCTGACCAATTTTTTGTTCTATTCAGACCAAAACATCTCCTCTAGGTGGCTAATGGGTTTCTGATTTAACTGACTGATGTCAACACAGTTCTATTTCCAAAATGGGCGTCCACCTCCAAAAGCAATGAAAGATCAATGCTTATCTAGAATTGATTATCTTTTCTTTGGTAACATGGATGGACTACAAATCCAAGGTGAATATGCACTAATGTTGTAATACTTATAATTGTGTGTTATATTCCATATCAACTGGCTAAAGATTATTACTTTTTCCTTGTTAGAATTCAAAACAGTTACGAAGGAAATCTGCAAGTTGCCATCATTTCTTTCAAGTTCTCTTTTTAGAAAGATTGATGTGGAATGCACTGGAATGGTGACAAGGTATAGCTCATCAGAATCAAGATTTATAAAGCACACTGTTCTATGCTTTGCTCTTTAGGAGCTTGAGTTGTTCCATTTCATTGTTTAAACTTGTATTAGTTATTTAGTTGCACATATTAGATCGATTTTCATTTTCATTTTTTTGATCTTCAAGATAAAACTGCTGATTGTCCATTGATTAATTGTCTGAACTTGTCTTATCCCTTTCAAAGGCTTATTATATTTGTTGTTGCTCCTTGGTAGAGGCAACTGACAACTTTCATGAGTACCATTAAGCCATCCACACAAACCCCATTTCTATTGATCTTTGTTTTCAACCATTGCTCCTCATCATGAGAGGCCTAATGTATCAAGTGTTAGACAACTAACATGAATCGGTTCATTCTCTTCATTGCCTACAACTACTACTATCTTAACTGAATTTCTTTTAGAACCAGAGTCTGCCATTGATTTGATAACTTAATGTGATGTTGCCATTTAGTAAGCGTTAGTACTGCAGGTTTGTTGGGATATTACAGCTTTGTTGTTGTTGTAGTACTGCAGGCTGCAAATTGCAAATTTTAAGTATATTAGATGGTCTTGTTTGGATGATGAGTTAGGTAATTTGTACACTCAACTTTTAGGTCAGCTAGAAGGTGTGTGTCAAACTTTCCATCTTCAGTGTATGGGGATAACTAGGTCTTCATATATTTATTAAATAAAATTTTATATCTCTATACCCAGATGCCCTTACATCTGGAGATCATTTGGACTCTATGGATTTAAACTATAAATCATACTTATCTCAGTAGTCAACCTGACTGACCTGAATTGATCCCATGAATAATCAGGTTAAATTTGTTAAATATGTCATATTTAGTTATACTATGTTGATAAATTGCATCATTAATAGGTTGATTGGGTTCAAGTTGTCAAGTTAAATTGTGTAAGCAGGTCACACCGTTTCTAAGTTTGTTGATGGTTGTTATCCTTGTCCTTACCTGATTCAAATTGTTTATTGACTTATGTAGGTTAGATATGGCTACTTCTATTACAGATGGACTTGGATTTGGTTTTAGATTTTTGTTATTAGGAAGGCGATGGCAAACCACCTTGGACATTTCTCAGAAATTTTAGCCTCCTGCACTAGGCCACCATTAATATGACTTGGACCATAGATAGGAAAGTTTTAAAGTGTTTGGTTTTGCCCTTTTGAAGTTATGGGTTTTTAGTGATATATATTTGAGGGTTGGACCTTGTGAAAACAGAGTTAGAAAAGATTTGGCGAATGTATCTTTTAAACCTTAGTTTGTTGGAGCAAAGTGCATTCATTGTCATGGTGCATTTGCATGTGTGAGTTTAGGTACACTGGTTAGCTTGACATGCAGTACATTTGAAGCTTTTTCTTGAGTAACTTAATATCATCTGTGACATATACAAGATTGCTTTTTGTTGGTTGGTCACTGGTCAAGTCACCTTATACTTTGGTGATACCAAAGACAGGCAACCACATGGTTATTTTTTATGTAATTAGATAATTCCACTGGGCTCATCCCTCTTTGATTATAGCCATTTATTTCATTTCATTTTCTCACTTCTACATCATGTAGGTTCATTGGATATTTAGAAAAAGGCTTAGCCATTTACTTATTGTGTTTATCTTATCTCATTGGAGGTACTCCTCTCACAACTTTGATTAGTTGGTCATTTCTGATATAATATTAGGGATGCATTTATCGTTTATTGGGTCAATGGCAACATGATGACAAAGGATATAGCTACACAAATATTTACAATTTTGAAGCAAGCAGATCGCAAGTACCTCACTCAGGTTTGTCTTCTTTATCTTTTCCAAAGCACTTATAAAAACTATTTCTTAGGGAGTTGTTCGCACACTTATTATAGTCACTGAAGTATAAGGTCAATGGTGCATTAATTATGGAACAGTGTGTTATTTCTTCAAGTACTGATATTAGGATTTCAATACTCTTATATTGAATTGTATGTTTCTATTTACTCTAAATTTTTGTAGGAGGACTTTAAACCCGTCCTGCGCGAACTTCTGGCAACCCATCCAGGTTTGGAGTTCCTACAGGGGACACCTGAGTTTCAGGAAAGATATGGTGAGTTCTTACTAATGACAAATAAATCTATGCTATTAAGTATCTCGTTATATTTGACATTGGATAAGTTGGTTGGCTGATATACCATGATGTTAGTTTCACAAATTATATACTTGTATATGTATGATATGCTGTTTGTAGCAGATAAATAGTTCAAATGTCAAATGGTCATTGTTCTATTATGGTACTCTGAATGGTTAAACAAAAAATTGATTTGTTTAATACTGTGTGTTGCTGTGTTGTAATCTGAAAGAAAGCCAAAAAGACAGTCTGTTTGAATATCTCTTGTAATGACAAAGATCTCCTCTCGAAATGTTACTTATATGTATTTTGAAAATACATGGTCTTGTTGATTGTATTCGAATGGCATCCATCATTTGACCGTATTGGTTTATGCTTGAAATATGCCTGTTTTTGTGATATTTAAGTTGCCACGTGCCAGTAATATGCATAAATTAATGGATTACTTTCTATAAGTTTCAATTGTCTGAGGACAATCTTTCACATTTTGACCTTTCCCTTACATAATGCTCATATCCTTCATTGATGCATTCCTTAAATGTGTGTTTGAAGTTTTTTTTTTAAAGGCCCAGCGTCTAGAGGGCAGATCTCGATAATTTTGTACATCTTCTACTAGTATTGTCTTCATTACCGATTGTGAGATCTATGTGATGAAAAAACTTGTTATGAAATGATAGATGTAAAAAACAGAGATCAGCCAATTGAACATTCTTCCTTCATTGAATTGCAAAAGAAGAGCTCAAGCATTTGAATTTCGACATACTAGTTTGTTGTTGTCACATTTTCTTCTTTCTTTATTGATTTATTTTTTATATTTTGCTACTGCTAATTTCTCATTTTGCTGCTTTCTTCGTTTTCTTTTTGAGTGTATTTATTCATTTCATTTTACAATTGACATGATGCCACTATTTGAGCCTATAAATCAATCTGTGGTTTGTTGAATTTTAAAAAATTGCTATGATAATTATAGCTCAATTATACATTTTATCACATCTCTGATATTTTTTCCCCATAAATTCTTACCTTGTTCTCTTGCCAACCTACTTAATTAAGGTATGCACTTAAGCTTTGCACTCGGGCTTCAAGATACTTTGTTGCAAGGATTTAAATGTCCAATAAAATAAAAAATAAAAATGAATAGTATCGTACCAGCATTGAGTGATTGATATATGTTTTGACAACAATAGTATTTAGTAGTTATTCATTTTTGTAGTGTTCTGGATTTATCAATATAATGTGCTTATGTGATGTATGACATAGTTATCAACATGTGATCAAAAGTATGACTTCTTGTGAGTAAAACAAGAATGTGACTTTTATTGACGAGGCTAACCTTTAAAAAAGTCTAGTGTAACCACTTAATAACTTGTAGAGGTCTGTAATATTCTTTATGAATTGTTTAAGCATCAAATAGTTAATGCCTACTTGTTAAGGTAGCAAAATTAGAGGGATTGGGTGACAATGATTCCTTGGCCAACATGGCTTGGAATTGGAGCTCACTATTGCAGGGAATGCATCAAAGAGCCCCTATGTACTTAATGGACAAAACAAGTGACAATGCTTTTCATCGACTCTAAATGCGACATGATGAGCTACACCTATCATGTGATGTATAGAGCATAATCTTCTCTAGGAAGCCTGACATACTAGACAACATATGTTTTCTTTCTTCATAGATGTCCAATACAATTTGAATGAGACTGTAGGAAGGCATGCGCTTGATAGTCTATCCAGTTAATGAATCTTATAGTTAAAATATCTCAAAGAACTATTAATTGTGATTAGAAAGAACAGGAAGATGTTCTTCTGGCTTTTTAGAGTTAGGGAACACTAGGACATACCAAAAAGCCTTTGAATGAACCAACAGGCTTTCTTCTTTGATTGAACTGCATGTGCAAGGTGATGATAAAATATGAAAGGACGTGACAGAGAAGAGAGATGAGTCATCAGTTATCTAATCTGCACAACATCAATGACCGTACCAGTCTTCTATGTATGGTCCTTGGCAGTAAAATTGTATAGTTGAGTGGATTCCTATTTTATTTTGCTGAAATAGTTTCTTTTTAGACCTATTCTATCGTGTGTATAATTTAAATCCTTAAGATTTAGTTTCTATTGAATGTTTAGCTGCTGTAGTTATCATTTTAAAATCAGCAAGATATTTACACCTCAGCAAATTGTCATTTACTGTCTACGTGTGAAGAAAAAGCTGTGAGAATTCTACTACTTTTGGCTTTATGTTTCTATATATGGGATATCATGTAGTTTCTCGGCACATGTTGTGTTGATGTCAGGTCAAACTCATCCTGTTTATGATTCTCATCACATCTTATAATCATCATGCTCATCAAACACCTTTTCTTTCATATCACGATTCAGTTGTCTTAGGCTGTTTCTCATGTATTTTATTGATAATTCCACCTTGTGTTGCATATTCAAGGTTGATAATTACAAACAGTAGTTGTCATCTAATACCATGTGTTCTATGACATTTTAAAATGTTTTGATCATATTTGGTTTTCAAACTTCCTGAACGCCATGAAAGCATCTCTTTCTAATTCATTTGATAATGGAACATTTTTGCCAGCTGAAACTGTCATATACAGAATTTTTTACTATATGAATAGATCTGGAAATGGTCAACTTACCCTCAGAGAACTGAAACATGGAGATTTAATTGCTGCAATGCAACATGCTGAAGAAGAAGAAGATATTAACAAAGTTTTGAGGTGACATTTTGCTGATGTGCTTCTTATATATGTCTTGTAGATCTGTTTGATATGATTTGCAAGTTTACATAATATTGTAGTATAAATGCCTGTAGGTGCTATTGTATTTTCAATTTCTATTATGCATCTAGCAAGTGATGGTATCTGACAATGTCCAGTCTTAGTTGGTGTAGGGCTTAATGTGAAAATGTCTGTAATGGAATCCTTTGTTCTGGCATATTCATTAAGACTACACTTGATGATTTTGAGATTTGTTCAAAATAGTAGTGCTTATGGAGAGCCCCCTTGTATTATTGGTATGTACGATGGCTTAAAATTTTATGGAAATTTTCAAGCTAAAACTAGCTCTTAGGAGAAAGATCAGTTTTGGTCAATACAGATATGAAAACTACTGGTTTTGCATGTTGAAAATTCCATTAGTTTCAGTATATTTAAATAGCATAGACAATTCGTGATAGAAGTTAAATAATAAACTGAATGCTAAGCCTTATGTATTTCTTTTAAATTGGAAGCTGAGGAGTTGGTCAACCAAAGTGAAAATCACATTTCTGAACTCATTGCATATTTGTCTCCCTTCTTTTTACATTGCTGCATCACATGGCAATGGCTATGAGGTTGAGCTTTGGTACATCGACAATGTTGTCCCTTCTGGTGACCAAGGTTCTAGTCACAAAAACAACCTTCCCAATTACAGGGGTAAGGTTGCATATATTGTGACTTCGTATTGATGAGAGCCTCACACACCAGGTTTACCCTTTTCCTGATGGTAATTGCGAACTGATTATGATAATTCTTAAATATGCAGTTGCATTCCAGCTCATTTATACTATTATGTTTGAAATAATTTTATACGTTATATGCCAGCCTGATCTTCATTGATTGTTGGTCTTGGTAATTAGTGCCACCAATTATGAACCATTGGTATTTAATAATAATTGTTTCACAAATTTATACATTGTGTAAGTAATTAGGATCATTATACAGTGGAGAATAGCATTGTTCTGATAGTGTTTATATCTGCAGGTACTTTTCGTACGAGCACTTCTATGTGATATACTGTAAGTTTTGGGAGCTTGATACAGATCATGATTTCTTGATTGATAAAGAGAACCTAATCAGATATGGAAACCATGCGCTAACCTATAGAATTGTTGAAAGGATCTTTTCACAGGTTTGCATCAATTTGTTGTTTCAAAATACTGGGAGTCTAGCATAACATGCGATAGTCAAGAGTTGTACAAATGATCATTGTTGTTGGATTTTGTTTGTGATGTTTAATGTGTTTTAATTGCCATCTAGATTCCCAGAAAATTTAAAAGCAAGGCTGATGGGAAGATGGGGTATGAAGATTTTGTGTATTTTATACTAGCAGAGGAGGATAAATCAGCTGAGCCTAGCCTTGAGTATTGGTAATAGCGACAATTCTGTGCAAACTTTTGATGATAATAAATCTTTATATTTGATATGCATGATTTTTATGATTATATTATCTGATTAAACATAATTTCTTCCACCTTGGCTTTACTTCTTTGGAAGACTTTTTTAGTGACATAATAGATCTGGTCAATAATTCTAGGTCTTCTGATCATTATGACATGTTGTCAATTTTTAAAAGTTTGACAACTTGGTTATACAATAACATGAAGATCTGCTACACATTATAGATCACCATGAGTCATAAGATAAAACTGTATTTAGTCAAAACTTTTGTTTATCGATATTTCTCTAATAAGCTTCTTTAAGTCACTAAACTGGCTCTCCTTGTGTTATTTAAGTCGTGGGTATGTTATTGATGCACATGCCCATGCTGACCATGAATCAGTGAGAATTTCCTACTAGAAACAAATTGAGGAAAGAAATGTTGGCATGCCTCCAATCCCATGTAAGATTGTATTTTGGTCTTGATTCTTATCATATGTTGATGATTAAGATTGTATTTTGGTCTTGGTTCTTATCATATGTTGATGATTAAGAACTTTTGACAGATGTACAGACATTTTCTTATCTGAGCATGTGTCCAGATCATGCGATAGTGAGGATTTCCTACTAAGCAAAGAAACATTGGGAAAAGAATATTGGATTGCCTCGAAGCTCTTGTTAGGTTGTATTTTGGTCTAGGTTCTTCTCATATGTTGATGACTGAGCACTCATGTTTAACTGACAAACATTTTTAGGTGTTATAATGTCTTATACCAGTTGGATAACCAATTTCCCAATGTCTTGGTCTGACGTATATAGCCTGCCACTATGTCTATATAATTTCTTGTTGAAGAAGTCATTTATTTGGTTAGGAGATAATTATTAATTGATCATCTCAACATCCTTTTTTGTGTATGCTTCTCATGCTGGCACCAAGGAACAGTCCATAACTTAATTGTCAACCAAATTAAATCTTATTCATCTTTGTTGCTAAATTTTTATATTTGTTCCAGTTTTTTCCAACATGACAGTTATTATCTGTTATCAAGAGAAGAGTTACTAATATCCTAAACCCATTAAATATGTGACCATTTTATGATAATATCATAAGACCACATTTTTTCTCTCTTCAGGTTCGTGTCTCCTTGTTGGATAATTGGCTATGGACATTCATTTAAGTGACAATTTTCCTTGTAATGGAACTTCTTCATATTCATATTACTAGAGTCGTACATGATTTGCTATTAAGTTTTTTGCTCCATTGGGACTTATTTACAAACATGATAGCCCACTGGTTAAAAGATCACCCTAGTGCACATGTGACATTGCAGGCAGCCCTAGGTGTGTAAATGTAGGTGTAATGGCATGCCCTTGAATGTCAATATCTTGGTTAATTTTTCTACATTATTTTGGAGATTATACTCTGACATCCTTTTTAACAGTTCATGGTGGTTTGATGGCAAATAGTAGCTGGCATTACTCCACCTCTAGTGTTGTTCCATGTGAATGATGAAATAGAAGAATTCTCAGTGTTCCATTAATTTGTTTGGTTAGTCCTTGGTTGGAACTGTTCTCCCTTTCTTGTTTTAATATTTATTATGAATATACTGATTTTCAGGTTCAAGTGTATAGATTTGGATGGCAATGGAATTTTAACTGCTAACGAGATGCAGTTTTTCTATGAGGAGCAGTTGCATCGTATGGAATGTATGGCACAAGAACCTGTACTCTTTGAGGACATATTATGCCAGATGATTGATATGATTGGTCCAGAGGTGACCAACTCTCCCGACTTGTAGGATAGGATGAGATTGGGAAAAATTTTTAAATTGGCAATTTTTTCTTGCAGAATGAAAGCTACTTGACACTGCATGACTTGAAAGGCGGGAAACTTTCAGGAAATATTTTTAACATCCTCTTTAATCTCAACAAATTCATGGCATTTGAAACACGTGATCCATTTCTAATTCGACAGGTGAGTGAATCTCTCTGCCTTGTCAGCAACAGTAAATTCCTTGAACACAAGGAACATGCTTCATCAGTCTAATGTAAATTGTTCTGTTTGTAATTATTCATGTAGGAACGTGAAAATCCAACTTTGACTGAGTGGGATCGTTTTGCACATAGAGAATATATTAGGCTGTCTATGGAGGAAGATGGTGAAGATGTCTCCAATGGAAGCGGAGACATATGGGATGAATCACTTGAGGCTCCCTTTTAATACAATCTATGGTTCATTGCCAAAAATAAAAGAAAAGATTATTTATGGTGAGCAGCTCTTTCTTTTGTTGATTTTTCATTTTTTGGGGTGCCATGATATTCTAATTTTTTAATTGTTCCATTTGTGTGGTGCAACTTTTATCCAAGAAAGGCATTAGTTGCAGTCTCTAGCAGGAAGAAATTAGTGCTACAGTCAACTATAAATTTCAATTAATTACTCAGACAGATTTTAATGGAATATTTGAAATTTATTAAATTTGAATCATGAATTGTTAGTATACCTACTTGTATAAAAGAATTCCATGGCATCATCTTCTGGTTAAGTCTTTTAATGCTGAAACATGAGAATTAACTAAATATGAAAAAATGGTATGATGGCCAGGCATGCAAATTTTTTTGGGAGAAAGAATTCCTGAGCAAAATAATGTCATATTATCTCATTTTGGGAGTCAGATTATGAACTGTCACTATCTCTTTGATGTGTGTGAATTGATCAGAATAATTGATTAGGATGTATCACATAATACTGTACTTACCCAGTCTTATCCAAAAGTTGATATTGTTGCAAAAATATCCATTTAAAACAGAAAAAAATAGATTATCTCCATTTTCTACTCTCGTTAGTGTTGAGACTCGTTTGTTCCTGTAGGTTAGTTCTATGTTCCAGAAGAGTTGAGCTTAATCTGCTGTATTGTAGGTACAAAACATTTTCTTTCATCAACAGTAGCTTACATGTATGTATACACATCAGCATTTCTTTTTTTCTTTTTTTTTTTTATAATCTGATTGCTTATTTAGTTTGAGCTCTTTGTCATTTTCATCTTTAGGGGCCTGACAAAAAGCATTTGATGATATTCTGGACGCTTCCCAGAAGCTGACTTGCTTGGAGCATCTATACAGATTGTATCAGATAAAAGGCTTGCATCAGAAATTCCTCTGGTGGAAATTTGGAGAAGCATGCCCAAATTTTAGCTTCTACAATTTCATCAGGAAGGTTTAGTTGTAAATGTATGTTTTCATGACTTTCCAAGTTTTTTTTTGCTTTCATGGTGATTGAAAGCCAGTAGGTGGGGGCATTCTGGGAGTGTGTTGCTCAAATCCGGTAATGCCTAGTACATAAGGTGAGACATTTGTTTGCTTCAAAGGAGAAAAATCCAATTTTCCAGTTGATCACATCATTGTTGATGGTGTACCAATCTAAGGATGATTTTCCATTATCCATTTCTTTCCGCTAATTTATTTTTGTTCCTACAATTCTTTGGGACTACAAAAGCAACCAAAATATATTATCATGCAAACTTCGACTTTTGATAAAATATGATTGCTTAAAAGAAATCAACCAATTAAGAACATGTTTAATTCTATTGGCAAGAAACTTCACAAGAATCTTATAGCTCATATTACATAATAATGAAATGGGTCTAAAATAATTGACAAAAAAAGGATTACTATATTTCAGAATTAATATAAACAATTTTTTTATCCACCCAAAAGAAAGTCTAGCATTCTTATGGAAATGCTGAAAGGTTTCGACCATGGAATCCCCCACAATATCCCATTAGTATTGATAAAATTCGATAACAAGAGCTAGAGATACCCTCAACTATCTCACCTTACCACCTCTCTACCTATTAGGATTACTCCCAACCTTCCACATATTTAAGTAAAAAGAGATAAACTTAGCAAGAATAAGATCAAGTTAAACAATTATACCCCTATCAGTGCTGGATAAAATTGGTCCTCCCTCAAAGGGTAATCAAACTATCATAAAGCTTAGTTTTCCTATCAACGTTATCTATCTACTTAGACTAAGGCAAGTGTCTACCACTTATAGTTAATATGTTGAATCAAAGCTTGACATATTTGTTAAGACAAATTAGGTTCATCTCATCCTCAAACAAAGAGGCTTTCAGCTCCAGATCCTTAATCTTTTACTATATAGATCAAAAAGTATTGTCAATATTCCTCAGGACATTCCAATTCTACCATGAAAGGACACCTCCAAGTCTAATAAATTACTAGAAACAATAGTAAGAGGAGAAGAGTCAACAACATGATCCACCTGCTTAGATGTAAACCAAAAATCAAAAATCTCTTTTGATCCGGTTTTCAGATTATATGTAAACCAAAAAAGAAATAGTACGATCCGCTGCATGAGACTTTTACCATATGGAAGGTTAATGTGTGTCCATTGAATTGATTTATATTATTGTTGTAAGGCATCATAGTACAGTCCATTGAATTGATTTATTTCTATTATTGTTGTAAAGCTACAGTATGATGTGGGTCCAAAGATGTCAATCTTGTTTCTTCAAAGCAAAAGCAAAAGCAAAAGCAAAAACAATGTAAATTCCCAGTCTCAACTCCATCTCTCCCACCACACACAGGCCAATATGTTCACTTACTTTATTTTACTTTACTGGGTTTGATATAGACACTGCTTTCCAAATCCTCAAGAATGTATTTATTAGTCCAAAAATAACATGTGTAATCTAAATCAGAAAACTTTTGCCACCATTAATGTCACAGTTCTTGAAGGGTTAGCATGCAGCTTTCAGAATCTAAGTAGTTCATTTTTTCCTTGGAGAAAAAGAAGAGAGAGAATGGTCAAATCAAGAAATTTTAGTAGTTAACTTTTTGCATTCACTCCCTCACTGCCCAAGCTAGAGATTGATGCCTTGTGATGCTCATGACCACCTTGTCAATGAAGACAACATGACAAGTTTCCCTTACTTTGGCAGAAAAGTTCATTCAGTGCCTGCACCACAATCATTAATTGCCATACCAAATCATACATTCCCACCCACATTTTGACTTGTAGAATACCTTTTAAAACTTTATTGATTACAGAACATATAGTTCTTTATCTTCCTAAAAGAAGAAAAATGAGAGTTTTAATCTCCTCTGAGATTGCATGGATTTGTTTTCTGTGAAGGAAAATTATGCAGTAGGATGATGTTAAAAAGAAGCAACAAAAAAGGGATGAACTTTCCTCTATCAAGTTTGTATCCACTGGAAGAACCAGAAATGCCCTTCTACTTCAGGGGCTCACGTGGACCCCACCTTCCTTCTACTCCATTTCACTCAAAGCCTTCCTTCTCTTCTGAGCCACCATCTCTCTCTCTCACTCTCACTCTCACTCTCATTCTCATTCATATTCCACCATTATTTTGACTACAGCACTCTGCTTTTTATTCTGTTCCACCAATTCCCCGGTTGTCCTGTCCGAATCCAAAGCCTCGCTCTCTCTCTCTCTCTCTCTCTCTCTCTCTCTCTCTCTCTCCTTCGTCCCCCACACCTTCTCTCTTAAATTGTTAGCTTTGTTTGTTTCTTCCCCAAGGCCAAATTCACTTCATCTGCAGCGCTTCTCTTTACCTGTGTTCTTTGGGTTGTGTGCATTGATACCCTAGTCTGCCGCCATTGTTCGCAAGCTCTTCTTTTGTGAGCCTACAGTCGTCCTCTGTCTCCTCATCCTCCTCTCTCCTCTCTATCTAATTTATACCTTTGGTTTCTGCTTACTCCTGCAGTCGGCATTAAAAGATCCAATTTAGAGGAATCTAGTAGCATTCTCCGTCGCCGTTTGCTTATTGTTCTTTCCTTGAATTTCTTTGTTGGTTTAGGCTTTTGCTTTTGCTCCTCCGTGAATCTAAATTGCAGGCAAAAAGGTGTCGCTTTTCATAGCAAGATCTGATCGATCGTGAGCCAGAGAGGGAGATTGAGGGCAGATAGTGGAGAGAGGAGAGGTGGGGAGGGAGGGAAAGGATCAAAGATTTAGTCTTTCTTGGAAGATCTTTGATTCCGCGTGCAATGAGGTTGGACGCTCGGCTAGACTCGGCGGTGTTCCAGCTAACGCCTACTCGGACCAGGTAAAATGCCAGATCCTTTCCTCGGTCACTGTTTCTTGTAAATGATAGAACGAGACCGAGAAGTTGCCAGATCGGCCAAAGTTCGGATCTTGGAAGATTTTGTGATGGTATAGTGTGCAATGTGGGAAGAGCCGGTCGCTGTGTTGACAAGATCTCGTAGAATCTGAACTGGAGAGCTTCATAGATTTCTGCACTCATTGGAAGTGGATTTGGAGGACATGAATCCATTCAAAATTCTGGTGGATTCCTTCGTTACAACGTGGTTACAGTTCATGCTTTACTGCTCAGTTGATGTGAAGATACGAATTGAACTGAGACTTCTAGTTTAGTTGGTGATATCATTTGAATTGATATGAATCCATCTCCGTTTCTATCACCTCTTTAGATCATTGCTCACAGAATATAGTGCACGATAAAATTGATTTATGGTTCTTGGTTTGTTTCACAACCCTGGAGGATATGGATGATGATCCTTAAGGTTTAGGCTTGAATAAATTATAAGTAGATGGTTTTGGGGATGCTTGTTTATTATAGACTTGTGCTTTCCTTTTTAACAGGTGCGATCTGGTCATTATAGCAAATGGTAAGACAGAGAAGATTGCAACTGGCTTGTTGAATCCTTTTCTTGCCCATTTGAAAGCTGCACAGGATCAGATTGACAAGGGTGGCTATTCCATAGTTCTTAAACCAGACCTGGAAAGTGATGCAGCATGGTTCACCAAAGGCACCATGGAGAGGTAAGCCAAAGCTCTCTCAAGTGTGCAATCATTGTCAGAGTAATTGCTTCTCTTCAAACATGACCTGTCTGCCTTCTCCATTATCAAGCTGCATTTCATCTTCTTGGAGAAACTTGAGCATGTGGAAATATTTACATACATGAACTCAACATCTAATTCTGACACCAACAGGTTTGTTCGTTTCGTGAGCACGCCTGAAGTTCTAGAGCGTGTGTCAACAATAGAGTCTGAGATCTTGCAGATTGAGAATGCAATTGCCATTCAGGGCAATGAAAATCTTGGCCTGAGCACTGTATGTATCCATTTGTCTCATTTCTGTGTTGTTTGTAAAGTTCAAATGACATTTTTTTTATGCCATTTGCAGGTGGAAGGTCACCAAATGAAGTCATCAGGTTCCACGGAAGGTACGTTAGACTAACCTAATTTATTCATCTAGCTAGTTCTGTTACTCCTCAAGAAAAGAAAAAAGAAAGAAAGTGGAAGGGATTTTCAATTATTTCTGTTGCATGTGTAACATCAATTTTCTAATTTCAAGGGTGTGTTTGATATATAGTCCAAAGGGCTAAAAAATTGTAGTCTTCATCAAGTTTCCATCATATCTTTATAATTGTCTCCACAACATGGGTTGATTAATCACCCAATCACCTTGTGAGCAGGAACAGTATTCTTTCCTTCTAGCAGTGAACCTTTTATCAACCATAAATTGTATGTTCACATCATCAAAGAAGACTTATTTGACATGATCAACATTTTTCACAAGTAACAAAATATACTGTAATGGCTTTTCATCAGGATCAGATCACCTCCTAACCTCCATATGGAAGTTGGTCATGCTCCTCCAATGAATATTGGAAATCTTGATGAGGAGGGGTTCATACATCTTATATGCTAGTAGCCTCTATAATCGAAACTCTCAAGGATTGTTTATAATTGGCTTCATCAACCATATATGGCATGGACCCATCACATTTTCATGTTGATTTTAGATTCTGTTCCACTAGTGCTCTTGAAAATTTTGACCTTGGTACGGTTGCTTGCTCATGGCAGGTATGAAGACCTCAGTTGATCCTAACACAGAAAAGGCAATAATTCTTTATAAGGTATCGATTTTATGCAGACATCACACACACATACATATTTATTGTTTACATTTACATAATTTAGAAACTTTTATGGTATACCAATATGACACAGTACTGAGTGACATTTTCATGTCACATGTTGAGAAAGAACCTAATACAGCTCAGATGTGATATTAAAAAATGCTTGATTTATCACAAGATCAACACTATATATATACGAGATAAATAATCATTTGTAAAATCAAATATTTTGAGAAATCATTTAATATGTATATTGGAAGGATCATACATGCATTGATGTCTAGCACTAATTCGATACCGATACAGCAAGAGATTCATAGGAACCTGGTCTCATAGACACACCTATGCATACACCTATACCTAACTATAATTCTGGTACCTGTCTATCAGACATTGTTATAAGTGTGGTTTCTCTTGGTATGGCAGCCTGGTTCACAATCAAATCCCCCAGATTCAAATGGATCCTCCACACAGGAGGAAAACTCAAGGTATCAGAAGCTTAACACGTCCTTGGTTTATTTTCTTTGCTGTTTGCTCCTTCAGCATACAAGAATAGTTGTAAGAATGTTCTACCAAAAATGCAAGGTAAATTGTGTTGTCTTTTCCATTCAATATTTTAAAAGCACTAGTTAATTACAAGATAACGAAAAAAGGCAACACCTACATTCTTTTAGATTCTCGTAGTTTACATGATTGCAATGGTAATCAAAGAATTGATCTCTGGCTTCTGTGGATGCATATGTTATCTTTTCATCTTAATTATATTACATAATGATTTAAGTAATGAAATTGTTCCTGTATCTTATGCACAAATGCTTTTTGTGCAGAGTTCAGCTTTTAAGAGTGCTCGAAACCCGTAAAATGGTACTGCAGAAAGAACAGGGAATGGCCTTTGCACGTGCTGCAGCAGCTGGGTTTGACGTGAGTAATATGGAACATTTGATACCATTTGCTGAAAGCTTTGGTGCCTCACGCTTAAAGTAAGTTTTTCTCTTTGTCGAGCAATACATTCTTAAATATTGCATGTTCCAGTTATATTGATTTACAGGCTACCAGGTTGAGACATAGAATCAACTAATAATGACACAGTGGGAGATCTTGGATAACATTTAAAGTCTGAAAGTGGCTGATGCATTTTGATGCAGGAACGAAGAATAAGAAGAAAGCTCATTCTAGTTATACTAATTTCCAAGTTAATAGGTCATATGATATAGAATAGTTCAGGAATTACAAAGGATACATATATGAAGTTAGAATCTGAAAGAACCATGTGCATTAAATGAGGGAAGAATATTGTGAAGTCATGATACATCTGAAAAAAAATGGACATACATTCCGAAATTTATTATTGTCAAAAGGCTAAGACATATTTGATATGTTGCCAAGTGATCATTGTTTGATTTGTTGCCTTCATCTTAGATTCATCCTCAATAGTTTTCTCTTTTGCCCGCCTTATAAAACAGGAAAGCTTGCTTTCAATTTATGGAGCTATGGAAGAAAAAGCATGAGACTGGACAATGGCTTGAAGTTGAGGCTGCAGTAGCAATGTCAACACGGTCTGAATTTTCTTCTTTGAATGCCTCAGGCATCATATTTGCTGCAGATTATATGATACAAAAGGATCATGTGGATGCACAATCCATCTCTGGTGGTGATATGATCACAGAGAACGATGGAAAACCCGGTATATACTCTGAACACGCAGGCTGAGATCATTCTGAAGCTACCATAAGAAATTGACAGATAATGAAAAACACCTTAATTCAGATTCATTCTAGCAGAGAGATTGTTTAACCTTCCCCATTCTACCATAACCCTAGGTAATCTTGGAAACAGCCTTTCCAAATATAGAGGTAAGGTGGCATACATTGATCTCCACAGGGCCTACATCAGCAGGAGCATTATGCACTGGGTTGCCCATTTCTAATATTTTGTCTAAGAAATCCAAACTACTCGATGCATTAAAGTTTTCCAGTTCTACAATTTGATGTATTGTTAAGTGCAATCATCCCTACCATCTAGTTTTCGACATTACAGTTTCTCATTTCTTGTGGATGATAAAGCCAAATTTTATTCTGTTTGGTTGGCATATCATCCTGATCCAAGTTTCCTATGAAATACTTCCATTTATAGAATGCTTTTTTAAGGCAGATCACTCAAGTTGCATGAATTCTCAAGCACAAGCATGTATTAAGACAACTAGTAGATACATGTGCAAATTCCACATGCATTTCTTTTCTAGCTTTACATCAAATTTTATATATATGTATATATATATATATATATATATATATATATATATATATATATATATATATTAAAAGTGACATATCATTTATCTTGGATGCATTTGTTTCTTCTCAGATAAACAGATCCCTTCAGATCAAAAGGTGCCCTTGGGACACCTCCACGAGTATTTTCAAGGTCAATTTCAACATCCCACTTATCCACAATGCCCTATGCATTCTCCATCAGGTCATATTTTTCAACCTTATTCAACGCAAGGAATGCCTTATTATCAGAACCATCAAGGGGGTGTCCCATGTTTTTATGCCCCATATCCTCCAACGGACGATCCTAGATTCAACAGTTCTCACAGAAAGGTACCAAAAAGGCAGTCAATGGATAATAAAGATGTTCAATCTGAGACAGGATCACAGGATGACACTGACCAAGATACATCAGATCTTGAGAAAGAAGGTTCTCATGGTCATAAATCTCATAGAAGAATTGGTCAGGCAGGAAAGAAAAAGTCTGGTGCTGTCGTCATTCGGAACATAAATTGCATTATGTCTAAGAAGCTTGGTGCAGGAGAATTTGAAAGTGAATCACAGTCTACCTCTGAACCTGAAGCTGTAGAACAAAGTAAAGAAGTGCATTCTGATATGCGAGAAAGCAAGCACAAGCACAAGCACTCTTCAAGGACTTCAAAGGAGGAGGAGGGTCGAACAAAATCAGAAAAAAATTCTGATCCTTATGACAATGATAATGCTGTATATAGAGAAGAGCAAGATTCTGGAAATTGGCAAGCATTTCAGAATTTCTTACTAAGAGCTGAAGAGAAGTCAAGAACAGCTGATGAAGATATGCTCATGGGAGGAAAAGGGCCTTCATCAAAGAGGAAACAGGGTAAAGGTGAAGCTGATCCTATTGTTTCTACTGAGAAAGATTATGGTGTTTTTCATGACCGAAGGACAGTAGGATTTCATTCAGCTAATGGGAAGGCAAACCGAATGAAGCAAGCGGCTTCTGATGATCGATTTTTAATTTCAGGTTATAGAAGAGACTCAATAGACAATCAGTTCAGGAAAATAGAAAGTGCAGGAGGAACATATCGGCGAATGAGCAGTGATGAATTCACGATTTATGGACAAGAAAAGCAATTCAGCAATGAGAGTTCATCTGACCCACTCATTGATCATGTGGGTGAGCGTGCTGGTAATGCGGTCAAGAGTTCATCATGCAACATAACAGATGAATCCTTTGTGCTTCCATATAGATCAATTTCATGGGATCTTGGATCAGACAGCGTAGCTGCTATTGACATGGTTTCTGAGTTCCCCTCAGCCATTCAGAAAACTCAGGGTTCATATGATAAGGTCAAAAGCCAACTTCGCTATGAGCCAGATAATCTATCGATGGTTCCTGTGCGTGGATTGGAAAGTGCATCTGTAGGTTATAATCTGGCTATGGATTATGATTCTAAGATTCCTGTTGGAAATGCTGCCAAGCTGGAAACCAGTAACCAAGAGGAACCCTCAGTGAGCACTAAAAAAGAATCAAAGAAATCAGACAAGAAGTTAAGAGCCACAAATGATAGTGTGGAGAAAAGGAGGAAGGATGCACTGGTGAAGAAAGGGGTCTCCTCAAGGCTTAACCCTTTGACTGAAGCACAAAAGCGTGCAGAAAAGCTGCGGTCTTATAAAGCTGATCTTCAGAAAATGAAGAAAGAAAGGGTACTTCTCTTGATTCATCTTAATTTTTGTTGTCTGGTTTCTTTCCTATCTCTCTAGTTGCTAATCACAGTAGAAAATGATGGGGGAAAAAAACAGAGAGGTGCTTAGATTAGAAAGCACATTCTATGGAGCCTGCAGGATAAGCATAGTCCATATTATTTTTTCATTCTTCCAAAAATAAAATGTCACTGGATATTTTCACAAACATCTGGATCTACAGTCTTTATATATATAAAATTACTTTTAATCTCCCTTAGAAATTATTAATACTGTGTTCAGACAAGTCAATAATGAACTCTTTTCCTATAGCCATGTTTCACAGTTTTTGGACAAGAATATATTGTAATAATGTACTAAAAATTACAGTTCAGCTTACATTGAATGAATTTTCAGTTTTTTGGTGTGATGTTAGTGTTGTAGAAGCCTTGAAAATAGTTGAGTATACTGTATGTAAAACGTTTATCTGCTAGATCGTAGTGGTTTAGTTAGGTTGTTTTGCTTGTCTGCTTGGCTGACTGGTCGGTCTGCTCACTCTTAGGAAGAGGAAGAGATGAAGCGTTTGGCAGCTTTGAAAAGAGAGAGACAAAAGAGAATAGCTGCAAAAAGTAGTTTTAATGTCACCCAGTCACCATTGACTCCACAGCAGACAAAAGCCCGCTTACCAGCAAAGACTTCGCCAAGTCCTTACAAAGGATCAAAGTTTAGTGATGCACAGCCTGTTTCTTCTTCGCCTTTGCAAAAATTGCCATACAGGACATCTTCAGTTGGGTCCAACAATCTTCAGAAAGCTATCAAATCCAGCAGATTAAATGGCAGTAATCATGGATTAACCCGATCAGCGTCTTCATTGCCTGAGAAAAAAGAAAGTAGCAGGCTCATGCAAGAAGCAAAGGCAGATTCTCTTCGAATGAAGAGACTCTCTGATCCAAAAAGCAGCTACACTCGCCATTCTCCCTCGGTGAAGACTCTGGCTGCTGATCAGGCACCTAAGAGAAGCATAGCTGATGAGTCTCGGAAAAAGATTACTGCAGTTATGCAACTGGACAAAAGTAAGTCAGCAACTCTGCCAGGGCTTAGAATTAGAACAATAAAATCTTCATCTGAAAGAGTTGGAAAGGGAACAGCTAGCAAAAACCCCATGCAGAAAGGGAGTGGAAACAAAGCTTCTCATGCTTCTGATAGTATTAAAGGAAAATTGGGCAATGATAAGCCACCTGGCAACAGCGATGAGAATCCAGTGATCGAGAAGACTGTCGTGTTACTTGAAAGTCATGTGGTCAGTGCTCCTGTTGTCCGGCGATATAAAGAGATAATAGGCACAAAAGGGACATCACATGGAGATGGGTTGGGTACAGGATTTTCAGCTATTCATGCTCCACCATCACCTATTGTTACAGGTCAGCTAGAGGATGCTGATGAAGGCAAGTCGTGTGAACAGCCAAGCTCTGGTGAGGTATATTTTTTCAGAGAAAATTTGCACAATTTTTAATATGAGATTATCAACAAAGATATGGTTCAAGGGAACATATTATTCTCAACCTAAGTACATTCTTTCATTTAAAGCTTGGAATCACAAATTTAGCATGGGAGACTTCTAGCTCCTGCTATTAATCATTGTTACCAAGACAACATGGAATCCATTAGTTTAGTTTTTTTGGATGTAGCTTTTTTTATTTGAGACTACTGCCTTTAGTTTAAAAAATATCATTAGCGTTTAATTGAGTTCATCAAAAAGCAAATAGCTATCTGTAGTAGTTTGTTTCAGATTTTTATGCTGTCTGGTAACATTGATGGATCTGTCTAGTGATTTCTTTAGCCCATTGTTCATGGGCCAGCTGCTTATGGAATGACTAGCAATCAAATCTAACCAGATCACTAAAGGCTATGTCATCGTGGACAAGAAGAAAAAGATTTAAGCTTGTTGGTCTCTGCTTTTGTTTTGACTGCAACTTTTTCAAAGATGAAGCATCCATCTTTGTTGCACAACCAATGCTACTGATAGGCTGATTATGGATGTATGTTGCTTATGCTGATCAGGGGATTGTTCCTTACCCGAGTAATAAGCCTCAGAAGTTCTCAAACTCAACCACAGCAGAAAAGCCTTATCAAGCCCCTTTTGCCAGAGCAACTTCCTTGAAGGATCCAGTTATCACTAAATCTGGGTCTGATGGAGATCTACCTGCATCAGAATCTGAAATAGTTGCCATGCCAGCTGAGAGCAAGATGAACCATGTATCTGGATTTGAGAACCCAAGCTTGGGGAATCAAACTCATGAAACACATGAGAAGCCTCGAAGCAAGGAAACAAAAGGTTTCAGAAAGTTGCTAAAATTTGGTCGAAAGAGCCACAGCTCAGCTTCAGGTGAAGGTAATCTCCACTCAGATGCTTCATCTGTTGGCGGTCAAACAGTTGCTGCTGCTTCATCCAATGACGGCAAGTTTCTCATCTCCTGCAGACTGGACTTATGATTTTGTGGTTAATATTTTAATTTGACTTGCTTAAACAACTGAGTTTAACTAATCAGAAAGAAATAATATATTGAAATGGATCATCTTTATCATTACCAAGATAATTCTGTCAACAACTTGGGTCATACTAAACATGTCACTTTCCTAATTTTCATCTGCTAACTTATTTAAACTTTCCAAAACTACATTTGCAAACTTGCTACTCCCAGTTGTTTAAGTAGGAGTACAACTGATATGATATCCATATGCAACACCTGAAGGCTAGTAGATTTGCCTGCTGTGTTGCAGCCTTAAATAAGAAACGAATTTGCTTCTTAAATTCTGCTCTTTTATGATTTAAATACCTATAAGAGTGGATATTAAACATGATCGCTCAAGCATCAATTCAAGCATATTTGAACCCATACAATATGTGCATGCGGTAGGTCTTCATCTTTCTTTCCTTGTCTTGTCAGCTCATGTGTTGTAGAATCTTGTTCCTCGAGATGAAAAAATCCTGCTGGAAGAACTAAAATTAGGCTTGTCTTTTTCAACTTTCAAGCTGTTCTGCTGATGACTATGTGATGTACCTAAAACAATCCGCAGTACCAGTAGGAAACTGAAAGTTCTCAGGACTCCAAACTAAAATCTTCTTCTTTTCCTTTTTCTCTGAAGAAAGTCATTGGTGCTTGTTTCTTCGTGTATCTTCTGATTTCATTTTGATTTGATAGGCCTTTCTCAAAGGCTTGACTTTTTGTGTACAGTTTCTCGGGCATTCTCCCTTCTTTCGCGGTTCCGAAGCAAGAACAGCGGGAAGAAACAGGCAGCATGATCAGCACACTGCTCCATTTTTACACAATCAAGGAAGATGCATCAAGACAACGAAGATGAATCCACTTCCATCGAGCATAAACTGCAAATGGAATGAAATTTTTTTGGTTTTTTCTGATCGATGCACTCTATTGTTTTATTCTCATGGTGTAAATTTTGTTAATTATTCTCGTACCCTTGTGAATGAACCAATCTTAAGTGTGGATGATCAAGTGCATATTCGATTTGTATGCAATTGCCCTTCTTTTGAGTGGCCTCCCACATCAGGGCAGTGGTATCAGTTCCTTAGATGTGCCTTTAAAGACACTTGGATATGGGCATGGCATGGCATTAATTGAAGGAGCTGTTTCAAATCTATTCTTTCCAAGTCTCGAAAGGACATATTTGACCTCCAAAAATTTTATATAGCATACATAATCTCCCAGTAATATATATAAATCCTTCGTATTGGGAGTTTAAACATTGTTACATTATTATGCTATTGATGAAATTAATTGTAATAGTATTTATAAACATTTTTTAGTTTTACGATAATTTCATCATAATAATTTGAGTTTACACGGAACGATAATTATTGTAATAATAATATTTATCATGATACTGTAAATATCATCATGACTTTACTATCGGAGAGTCGAGATGCTGCAGATGTGACGAAATTAACACAAGATGGACAGATACAGACAACAAGAAATAAACAGCAGCTTATAAGTTTGAATATTTCTCGAAACTCCAAATCCACAAAACACACAAGGAATTCAATAGTTTTCACTGCGAGCTCTCAACAAAACAGAAATAAATTCGACAAAATTCGCCTACTACTCGAGTGGAGCTCAAACTGCAGTCTCCTTTTTAAGCTTGGCCAGTTCTTGCCTGATAGCACCACCTCTCTGAACAAACACATGACACAATTGTCAACACAATGAACAGAAGAAAAAGTACATTGATAGAAGAAGCAAGAAGAATCTCCACCTTAATCTTTGCCAGCATGACCTTGAACCTGTCAAAGTCATTTAGTGAAGCTCTCCTCTTCTGCACAATTAGCTTCCTGCCCCATGAGCTGTTCTCCCATTTGTTCTTCACATCTACAGTATCATGTCGGCTTTATAACTGCAAAATTACATGTTAATCCACCATTCAGCAGGGAATATCAATCTCACCAGCAGCTTCCATGGCAGCAATAAGGGTCTTCTTTCTGGGAACTCGTGGTATGTCGATCCTTATATCAGTAAGAGAAAGCCTCTTGAAGTTCATTTGACCACGCACCATGTCAGGAGCATCGACCAAGGCCTAAAATTCACGGCAGATAGGGGGGAAAGACTAATTATCAACTCATGCCTAAAGAACTCGAGGTTCTCACTGCAAGTACAAAGGCAAGCACCATTGGACAATTTTACCATTGATTAAATGACAAAATATGCAAATATATAGAATTCCAAGACAAAATATCATGAAGTCAAATAAATAATATTTAACTCAAAAAATCGGATGGAAGCAGATGAAGCCTTGCTGATGTCTAAACAAAAAACAAAAACATATCAAAGTAAAAAAATCTGGTGAGAACTAGGGAGCAATGTTGTTGAAGGAATAGAAGAGTATTAGAAGCAAGGTACGCAATACCGTACCGTACCGATGTTTCGATGTTAGCTCGGTATGGTACGGTACCGTGTACCGAGCGGCATGCCTAATTTAGGTGTAAAACCCTCCGAAAATACCTAAAAATATAAAAAAAGTTAGGATGGGATTTTTAAATTAGAAATAAATATAGTAGTAGCATAAGTTTAGCAAAATCAATGTAAATTAGGTAAGAATAGTATCACATATCTTTTTCGGGCTTTGAATAATATCTTGTGCAAGGTTTGTATTTCAGTCCATTACAGATTGTCCTTATGTAAACATACCTCTTGATTAGAAGGTTCTTCCTATTAATCTTCTCAAATTAACCTTGATTTAATTCATAAATCGTTGTTTTATAAAGTTTAAGAGAACATAAATATGAGAAAAAAAGAGTTTGAGATAGTTTAAGAGAGTATGAGAATGTAATGAAGTAAAATAGGGGAGAAGAAGGGTTTAAATACTATGAGTTTGGAGCACTGTATCACTATTACCGAGCGGTTTTAAATATTTTTTCCTCTTACTATAGCACTGTAGCACTGTTATAATGTAGCACTGTAGCACGTTCTGTCCGGTAGCAGGCGGTCCGCGTACCGATATGCCGTCAGACCGGTACGTACCACCCATACCGGACAGTACCATTCGAAATTGCATACCATGATTAGAAGGACAACATTCAATTAGACATCTGATAACCATCCTGCAGTTATCAGCTTCAGCATGTTGAAACTTGGCTTTCAAGCAATGATATAAAACTTTAATTTAAGCATCTTTCAATCACCAAATCAAAGAACACTTCAGCTTATTCTTCTATAAGCGAGTCAGTAGCCCTTAGCCATGACTAATCAAAGAGAATAGTATGCATGTTATAAGCCTTCCAAACAAGATTCCACACAGGTCAATGAAACTTAATGCATTTACTAAAGTAGGTTTACATTTGTACAGCAAAGTGTGACAACCTCCACCACACATTATATATATATATATATATATATATATATATATATATTTTTTTTTTTTTTGAATTGTGTTCTAGTAAGGTTTTATATGGTAGCCATGAAGATATATTTATTCAGAGTAAAATTGCATAATAAGACCTGAAAATGTTTCAAATTTTAGGTAATGCCTATCAATTTTTCAAGCTCCAAAAAAGTAAAGATACAAAACATGAATGGTGATACTGTAATGATGTTAATAATACAAAACAAAATCTCTGTGGAACCAATGTGTGCCTTTAATATCACATATTTTATCAAAGATACTGAGCAACGATTAATCTTGGTAATGATCAGACACCATCAGTAATTATCAGTGGCAAACTGGTATTATCAGTAGCAAAATCCAGTTGAGTAATAATTGAAGAGAATGTGTGATTGACAGTTAAAAAAAATAGTTACAGTTAAATGAGGGCATCAAATGAGGAAATAAGGATTGGCACAGGATCTAATACCAAGATTATGAGGACAGTAAAGCATATATGGATTCCAGGTCTAAACATAATAAGTACCAACAGTCCATAGGACAAAATACTGAGTCATTTTAAAGTAAAAGCTTATACTGTTGAAATATATTAAGTATAACCATCCACCCAATAAAATTAAGAAAACAAGATCCTTTCTGCGATGCAATCATCCCTGTGGCTATAAGGACCAGGTTATGGAATAGTCCATTGGTAGTTCAATAGCTTAATAAAGTTTTGCACACAATTTTATTGAACCCTCTAATAAAAAAAAATTGAACTTTAGAGGTAACATGTATGCATCTGTAATTAAAGATAGCACAAATATTTTCTAAAGCTCCAGTTCATTGTCAAATACTATTAACTCACTTGGTAGTCAAGTTCAAAATTCCAAATAATAGTGTGATTATTTCCTATTGGTTTCTTCAAAACCACATCTCCTACAGACCAATATTATCCTTCATGCTCAACCACCTCTGAATCATGAGAATTCCAAAATCCTTACTCTATGTCACTTGTTTTACTTTCCATGTTAAACAACTACTAATCATTACATCTTTAGAAGTTTGTTTCAGTTAGCACCTACTCTTTGGTTGTAATCCGAAAGGATGACCAAATAATACACACCACCCTTTTGCCATTTGACATCCACATGCAGCATAAAGATGTGAAATTCTCCAATCTTTGGGATGCAAAACTTAAACTGCTCAGTTTTTCATTTATAAAGGTTTTTAGGAAATAAAATCCAATTAGGTTCATCCCCCAACAGAAACAAACTGGCAACATAAAGTGCACATCGAAAAGACCTTTGCATAATAACCGTACGAGTAAACCAAGGGAGAAACTGGGACTTTCCTTGCTTATGTGAAGCTCCGCAGTATCGTAAATTTTCAAGTATAAATACTTCAGCAACTTGATTGCCATCCTAAAAATTAGGCATTTACGGTTGAAAAACAAGAACATTCAGTCAAGACGGGAGTCAATCTCATCGTAGGATACGACCCTACTTCACGCCACTAAGACAACATAATGAAATTGATGAAAAAAACAGAGTTTGACGAACAAGGAAAACATTCGACCTTCAAGAGCCCTACAATTAGTTCACGCAACTTCAACACGCCGAAAAATGAAACTTACTCACAGTCAAGAGAGAGAATGACGTACTCTGTTCTGATCAATAACGTCGACGATGACGACAAGCCTGCCGTATTCCTTCCCGTAGTTTACGAGGGCAACCCTGCCGATCTCCACATATCGCTTGAACGGCTATCGTAAAATACACGAAATCAGCTCAAGAGCCAGGCGAAAAGCATTACATCAGAACAAGGAACCGTGACCCGACGCAAGAAAACAACGAATCGACGACGAAAAGAGATAAGATCTCTCACCATTTGAAGGCGACAAAGAGAGAACGAGGCCGCCGCACGCGACGGAAGGAAGAGACAAGGCGGCGAATGGGGGTGCCAAGGTTTTATAACGAACAGGGGTTTCAGGCTAGCTTTCGTTGGCCGTCCTCACCCAAGGGTAACACACTGCTACCAATATGCCTCCGTTTGCACTCGTAATCACAAAATTACCGACATGCTACGACTTGATAGGACGTGTTCGTAATGCCAGGTTTACTGGACGCGACTGACGACGGATTGGGGGAAGATTTTATGGCAATTTACTGTATGGAGCTTTGTTTTTTTCATAAATATTAATTTTATTTTTATTCGAAGAAAACATGGTAGATGCATTGTCAAAACGGTTAGTCTCATGATATTCTTAAGTATCATATAGGTGATTAATTTTAGATCAAATAGGGAATTGCTAGTTATAAGTAAATTGTAAGTCAATCACATGAGTGATAGCACATATTACGTTGTACGATCTTTTTCGTTATTATTATAATAATATTTTATCACTCTATATTGATAAAGAATACATTGTGATATCTCTAGATGAGAATTGGATCATAATGATATTACGATCATGCGACTAATTTGCTTATAAACAGAGACCTTAAATATTTTTAATCATAAGTTACTCGAGAGAGACGTTGAGATAACCTAATATATCAATGTGCTATATACCTATCCATATGATGAAGGTAATTGATCTTATAACTACTTATATGGAGACACTAGAGATATAATATAGATGCTAATTGGAGAATGAGCTCACTAAATGATCTGCTTACGAAATGCTGGATGATTAATGATACATCATCGTTAAATAATGATTTCATAGTTCTAGTTGTGTATTTAGTTCTTAGACTTGAGACACTAAAGATTCCCTATTTGAGTACTCCACTTTTCGATACTAGATTTATAGGTCCAGAAATTTTAGATTTAACATAGCTAGTCATCAAGAATGACAGCCCGTACGAAGGCAATTGGATGTCAATAGAGGATCATTCACTCTTAGTATCATGAGAAAAATATCTTATATGTACTCACTTAAGCAAATTTGTGGCCAGGATTGATCGGATCATGATAAATCTGATAAGTGTGAGATTCGGATTGATATAGAAGGAATTCTCTAGGGGAATTCGATTAGAGTGAGACTCAAATATATTTCATATATTTTTGATAGCGTTATGCTCGGTATACGATTTTGAGATATTAGATAGATGAGGGACTATTAATATACGGTAATTGAGGACAGACATATCTAATGAATTATATCCCCCTATATCATCTAGAGACTATAGTGTAGTGGCCTAATACATCCACAATCAATGAATTGATTGAATTATTATTGGGATAGTAATTCAATAAACTAAAAGGAGTTCTGACAAGTGCAACTTACAACTAGCTCGGTATTGGGTCTAGAGGGTCACACACATCAACTTACAACTAGCTCGGTATTGGGTCTAGAGGTCACACACATATGGTGGACAATGCGACGAATAGAAGATTAGATATAAGATATCCAATAAGTCCTATTCTAATAAATTCTTGGAGAGACCCAATACAGTTTAAAATGGTTATTGGATAAGAATCCAATATCCATTAAGCTAAGATAATTAAATGGTGATTTAATACTAAAAAATAAATATCCATTAGGATTAGTTAAAGGAGACTCTTTATAAATAGAAGTTGGGACTAAAATAGGTGATAGGTTAGACCCCTACTATTGCCACCTCTTACATCTTCTCCCTATCCCTTCTTCCAATCGATTGCCCCCTCTTTAGTGTGAGAGGACAATAATAGAGACCGATCCCTCCTTGATTGTTGTGGTGTGGTGGTGCACGAACATGAGAAACAACGAGCTACTTGAGGAGATGTGTTGTTATCGCATCTACTCTATGGATCACTGCTAGAGAGGAGTTTGCCAGAGCTCCTTCATCCACAGACTGGTATATATAGATTTGAGGATATATGATCTCCCCTATATGAGATCGTCTTAACCACTTTATCGCTTTCAAGTTTTACGCTCCCGATCTTTGCATGAGGACTTAATGAGATTGATTTGGAAAACTAGTTTTTTGTTTTTATTTTTTGCTACATGTGTGATGCTCCCTGTGATTTCATAACATCTTGGGTGTTAATCCAACCGAGAGAACCTTGCTTTGATATCAATTGTTAGAATATTAATAACACTAGGGGGGAGGGGTTGAATTAGTGCAATAGTATTTTTAATTGATTTAAAACTCGATCGATAAATCGATATCAATTGTTAGAATATTAATAACACTAGAGGGGTGGGGAGGGGTTAAATTAGTATAATAGTATTTTTAATTGATTTAAAACTCGATCGATAAATCAATATGTTTTGGAAACTTAATTGATCAAGTTAAAGTTACAAGTAAAGAGAATAAGACTAAGTCGGTAAGTAAATAGAGGAAAATCAATTTATAATAGTTTGATCTTTTCAATCTATGTTCATTCCTGATTCTTTTTACCTTCTAACAGATTAACTACCCTTGTTATAACTCTTTCCTTTTTTAAACTTAGGAGATAATTTTCACTCTCTTTTTACAAGAAGTGTCTCACCTCTTATAATTTAGAATTTCAACCAAATTTAAGAGGAGGAGGAGACTCAAACTATGCTCGGGATGAGAGCTTATAATACTTCACTAGCTCATGAATGAATACTTCATCAACCAAGCCTTGAATAGGATATTTATATGCTCAAAAGGTTTTAAAAATAAAATTTAAATTTAAATCTCTAAAATTTTGGGATATGAGTGGTATTATCACTTATATTGGGAGGTACTATTTCCGTAACTTTTGATATCATAAATATGAACTTCGATTGTGCTACCATCACAAATTTTAAATTATGGGTAATACTACTATCAGCCTAAGTGGTATTACCATCGAAAAAGCTGATTGACAAAGCACAAATAGTATTTGTTGGCTAACTTAGGCTGTACTATAGCCTAAGCCTAATAATACCATCACCTAGGTCTAGTTTAGACCATCGATTTGACCTTCTAACGGGCTCAATTCGACTTGGCTTAAAGCTCAATGGTTTTTTGATAAGTACGCTTTGTTACAACTTAACTTAAATTAATCCAAAACAACATTAATTAAGACCTCGATAAATCATTCACACATCTTTACATATTTAGTAAGCTTTTGATACGTTGTACACTCTTTCGATATATCGTTTGATCTTTCGACACTTCATCCTGTCTTTCTAGTAAACTCATTAATACATTTCAACTTGCCATGTGGCTGATGTGGTGGCTTAGCAATGTGTCATATGGTATGATACGGCTAGCAACCTACCATATGGTTGAATGTCAGCTGATGTGGCTCAATAGTATATTAATCCATGACTCTTTTATTGACATGAAGGCGTCCGTGGACGGTTTTTTTTTTTTCCTTATCATTTGTAACTATCAATAAGATAATGAAAAAGAAACTCTTAATTTTCTTATCCTTTCCATAAAATAAAGAATATATAAACATTAATTTACACATAATATAACTCACTACAATAATGCATTCATTCAACATCTCTAGGTGTTCAATCACTCATCTTGTCCATCCAAAAGTCTGCAGTAGCATCCAACCTTGCCATTCCTGCTTCCCCAAAACCATGCCCAAATCCCAACTCCATCAGGCATCCAATCTCACCCTCACACCTTGAGCTCATCCCCACCATCGCCGTGCTTCCCATGATCTCCTGTGGGAAGTCAAGCAGGTTGCACTGCAGCATTGCCATGTTCATAAAGGGGTTTGAGCTGCTGTCTTCTCGCTGCGGGAGTGTGGAGAATGATGAACCCAACTGTTCATGGCACACAACATCTGGCATGAGAAGGTCCAGTGGCGAAGAAGATGACCTCAAGGTGGGAGAAGAAGAACCAGTGTTCTCGTGCTCAGCCTCCCCTTTGCTTTTCTTAAACACTCGACAAAGAACCCAGTCCTCCTGCCACAAGAGAATTCACCAAAAGGAGCCATGAACGTGCTGTTATATGTCATCAGAGATAAGGTTGAGCTGACATGTACTGTTTCTGGAATACCATATTTGCACCACAAGAATATACACATATGTGACCACATTTAAGAGTTGTGTAAGTTTTGGCCTCTATTGCCTTCAGTTAAATAGCCCAAACAAAAACTAATCATTCTGTGTTATTTTTGGCATCTATCGCCTTAACTTAAAGCATACTCTTTCTCATGTCCTTTTGCTATAATCTTACGTAACAAGTCTTATCTTCAAGAATTCCTGTGATTATTTTCTAGCTACATCATTCTCCTAATACTGCCAACAACTGCATCATGAAGTCCTGAAGAAAAAGGTTAAACCAGTTCACATCTAGCATGAAAATTTGGTGTAAAAAGTATCATCATGGAAAGTATAAGATGGTTTCGCATGTCATTTTGCTATCATCTTACAAAACAAGTGTCATCTTCAAGAATTGCTGTGATTATTCTGTAACTACAACAGTCACTTGTTAATGCCAACAACCACATCATGAAGTCCTGAAGAAAAAGATTAAACCAGTTCATATCTGGCAAGAAAATTTGGTATTAAAAGTATCATCATAGAAAGTATAAGATGGTTTCTAGATGTTTGTAGTAGGCAAATCTTTGTGATACTAATCTCTACCGCAACAAATGAAAGCTATATATGATATATATATATATATATATATATATATATCTTGGGGGGTGAATGAAGAACCAAGAAAAGAAGAGAGAGAGAACCAAGAAAATTTGATGTGGCTGAAGAACCAAGAAAAGAAGAGAGAGAAAAGGGCGAATTCTTGATCAAATGAAAGCTATATATGATATATATATATATACCTTGGGGGGTGAATGAGGGTTCTCCATTCGGAACTCATGCATGACCCAGCCAGTCTTTATTCCGTTGGGAGCTCTACCTCCGTAGAACACCAGCGTCTTCCTCATCCCAACCTTCGCATGCGTCCTCGGCTCGTAAATCGTTCTATCTTTCCCGGTAGCTTTCCAGTAACCAGACCTGGTCGCCCGATTCGTGCGCGATCCGGTGGCGTACTTGCGGTCGCGGAAGCTGAAGAAGTACCACTCGTCGGCGCCCAGCTTAGCCACATCTACGACATATCCAAGACCACGGCTTAGCATAAGACCTGTGCAATGAGCAAAGTAGGTCGATTTACCTGGAAGCTCCCATGGCTCGCGAGTGTGCAGATCCACCTCCACCATGGTCGCCTCCGAGGTGCTTTCGTTGATCACCTTCTTGTAGAGATAGTGACAGACCAGCTCCTCATCGCTGGGGTAGAACCTGAACCCTGGCGGCAACGTGAATTCTATGTCTCTCAGTCCCATCAGAGGAAGGCTTTTAATTTGCTGGTGCAGCAGGCAACCTACGAGAGCTTCAATTCTTGAGAGCAGGAGGTCTGGGAGCGTATATATATATATATTAACGATCCTGGAGTCTTTCGTTTGCAGTAGAAGCGTGTGCAGCCGTCGCAGTCTCTGATTGGACGTCAACGGACTGATGCTTGTGCTGAAAGACTTGAGAAGACCTCAGAAGCAAGAAATCTCGATATGGCAAACGAGAAAAAAAGACATCATCTCAAAGTTCATTGTCGAACACGGAATGGTTTTACGATATTTGAGGTTGCTCTGTACGAGAAATAATTCTGACGAGATGACGGGGAGTTGGTATGAGGTAATAATTGGCCCCGTCGTCTACAATTATTCATGGTCACGCCGGGAGTGGGGTCTCTCATCTCTTTGTCCTCTACTCTGAGCCAAACAAGTCACAGGCTGTTCTTAACATGCATGCATGAGAACACACACTTGATCATAGTAGAACGAGTACGATGGTTTTTACGTTGCCTAGTTTGATTTGGGAACAGAAACAAGTTATCCCAAACAAGTACCGTAAACCTTCTTCATTCAATTGTCATATTATTCTTAAGATCCATATATATACACCAATTAATAGCAAATGGACCAAAATGAGATCACGAGTCCATGTAATCCAAGCTGATAATTAATAATAATAACATAGGCTGGTTTCGGTTGTATGTGGATCCAATTCTCTTGATCAGTAGCCGCCAAATATTGAAAGTACGCCTGTTAGATTTTGTCCCTTGCAAATAAAACAAAATTTCATACTAGCTGGATTTTGTAAAAGAATTTTATGGCCTTGCAGAAAAAAGATAATTTAGTAAAGACAATATCTTTTAGTGGAGATAATGTCTAATCATTAATTAGTATTTGAGGGAACATATTTTAAGTAAACACAGTTAAAGTGTGATCTGAAGACAGATCGAGAGAGAAGATAGACAAGCATTTTGGAACTTCTCCAACTCTACCTCAGATGACGCAAGCAATGCCAAGCTAGAGAACCTGCTGCAACAAGATTGCACCCTGCATGCAAGAACAAAGATGACGCTGCAGAGAAGATCCAATGTAGTGTCTTATGTAATCAAACACCATTGCTTTTCCACAGGGAAAGGAGAAGAGGATCACATCTATAGGTTTTCCAATGGCTGATGCACCGAAAAGAGTGACACTTTGTCCTTGTTAGGCTCGTTGATGAGGTGTAGCATGGCTCTCCATTAGTTTGGGTGTGGATGGAGGAGGATAGAGTTCAGGAAGCACATCTTGGATAAGGAAATGAGATGCAATTATTAAGCACCATGATTGGGGACTTTGATGGTTTCTCCATTTGGACAGCCAATGGAGCTCAGGCTTTGTACAAAGAGTGATGGCTCCATTCTCCCTCCCTAGAAATTGCAGGTAAAACACATTGGTGATGAGTCCCTCATTGGCCAACCCTCCTCCTCGTGCTGTCACCCAGCTCCCAATCATAATCAGCTCAATCATTCTGCGATAGCATCATGAGCAACTAATTCAACATGGTTGGCAATCCACCGATCGCCCGGTCGCTGTTCGATCGATATACTACGATCGATGACGATGTCGATGGATTCCTGATGGACCACTCATCTTGCTCCTCACTGTCACAAAATGACATACTCATCAGTGTCTTTGTCTCCATCACTGGAACAAACAATTTGTATTGATTAATGCGATGGCGATTAACTGTATCGCAATCGAAATTACAGATTGATTATAACAAGCACCAAACAGATTTGATTGGTTTTGCATCAGCAGTAACAGCTATGCATGGATCTAAATATTCTGTGGCAGGATGATCCAAAAGCTGTGACAAAAGAGTTGAAGATAGAGAGAGTTGCATTTTATCTCACTAAGGGAGACCAAGTAAAGAAATTTGCATCATTATTCTTTCTCTAAGATCACTCCTCGGATGGCTCTTTCCATTAAATGGATGTCAATTCTTGAAAAGTTGTGTGCGCATAGGTAGCTCAGCTGCTAAAGGATGCCTATGATTGAGCTTTCAACAAGTTGTAAGCTCTTTTATCTATCAGATGGATAAGCTGATGCAGCTTCCTTGTCAAAGGTCTAATCATTCAGTGTGTATCTCCTCCTATTTAGCACACAGCTGTTGTTGGTTAAGCCATTATATATATATATATATATATATATATATATATATATATATATATATATATATATATATATATATATATATATATATATATATGTAACGTATTATTCTCTTTGAAGGACTAACATGACTTTGAATTCTTGGGATATAATCTAAGTTTCTTAGTTTGAAGGCATAACTTTCAGATTTACATAGGATGATGTAAGCTCTGCCGATCATTCCAATGCAAGAGAATGATAAAAAGTGCTGGCAGCTATTGAACTAGAAAGAAACAAAAAAAGGGTACTCTAATCTCAATGAATGATCATAAATCTGATACTTGTGAGTTGAGTGAAGTCCTCTGTTTTAATTTCCACATCATACTTGTTTAAGATTAAAAAGAGTCTCCTCACTGAAAAACATCTTGCAATATTATATTATATATATATATGGTTATTATAATCAATTATCAGAGGAATGGTATCATCCTTGCCGACAACTAATATATTATGAAGATATTTGAAGACAGCATCATAATATTGTGAGAACATTTTGTGGAATTAGCTACCATGATTATAGCTAACATCCATTCATTGGTTTCCTTGAAGAATGCATGACATCCCAAATAATTAAGTTAATGACAAAGAACAACTTGGAATGATGCAAACACATCCCAACCCAATGACAATCCGGTAGAACAACCCGTGATCAAGTATGTGGCAAAGTCGAATGCTTGGACTACTTGTAACCACATAAAGCATCAACATTGTAACCAGCACATACAATACAACATGTCATTGTGCTAAGCATTAATGGTCATCCATGCCAACAAGCTCAAATGGTTGTGATCAATCATTCTCTTGAAAGAGATTGGCTACTTACTGCCTCAGGACTAAAATATTTGCACAAGTTAGGCGGTAATGGTTTGGTTTCATCAAAACACTGTCTTGATAACTTGGGAAGGTGGCAAAGTGTTGTCTGCAAGCATTGTTTTATGCTGACTGTGCTGAAAGTGAAGCACAGATGTACTTGTTGAGGGAGTTCACAGTTGGGAATTTGGTTAGAAGAAGTGGCTGATTATGCTGAAGTCACAAGATTACTGAAGTGAGTCACAACAACAGCTAGCAGTCAAGAATAATAAGATTACAAACTAGAAAGATGCAATTAAGATGTTACTAAGGCGAAAAGCAAGCGAATTTTCTGACATCCACAGGATTTAATGCTTTGGATTTAGTCGATAGGATGAGATGTTGCAGATGTATACTGATTTGTTTCTTCAAGATACCATTGAACTAGATATATTTCTCATGAGATCAGGAGGTACTGTCCCACTGTTGATGAACAATAGGAAAGAAAGCGGACAAACAAGATCTTATGCACAATAAAGAGAGCAATACATCAGGAAGAAGTAATGGAGAAGTTGCAACCTGGACACCTTGGTAACAATTCCAAACACACCAATGTCCTCAGCCGCTTCTCAATTAATGGAATGCAGAGGCTAGCAAATCGGTCCAATGAAAGTGACTTCTGTATCATAGTTGATTCTATGGTGTTATGCCTGATGTCAACATCAATTATGGGTTATAATGTTCTGTAAAGTCCAAAAAGTGAAATTATGGTAGACTTTTTATTCACACTTCATAAATCTGAGAGACTTTCATGGATGCCAATCTAGTATGAATTGCTAAATAAGACTAGGAAAAATGTATTTGGAGACGCATGAATATAATAATTAGCACTAGTTGATTGATGATTCTGATAGAAGATTATGATAAAACATACATAGAATGATATCTCTATATTACTTACAGCCTCAATCAATCTATGATTTAAGGATTGGTCTAAGCCATCAAAACCCAACCTTGTCCACAATAGTTGAGCTTTTGATTCATGCATCGGACTTCCCCTATTTTGTTGCTATGCTCGATGCTCTTTCTCAAACCATTGTAGCATATTCTAATCGCACTCCCCATCGTAGCCGGTGCTCCCGCCTGAGATAGTTTTCCTAACCCTATGAGTCGAAAATTTCGAAAAAGGCATGTTGGAAAAAGGACTTCAGGCCAACCTTGATCTCATTAATAAACAAAGAGCCGAGGTGTATCTCCGAGCCTTAACATACAAAAAGATCATGTCGAAGATTCAGAGAGTACGTCCGGGGCAAGTCTAGGTCGATGACCTCGTCGTATGAAAAATCGAGATCAATGATCCAACACGAGCTCGAGGGAAGCTAATGTCAAACTGAAAAGATCCTTATCAGATGACCGACGTGATCTAAGATGAGACTTACCGTCTCGCCATCCGGGAAGGAGGTCAACTGCCAAGGACCTAACACATATCTAGCTTGAAGAGATTCTATGCTTAGCTAAAGCTCTTGTCCCTCTGGAGTTGGCTAGGTGGACAATCAAAAAATCCAACTACACTTCGAGGTCACCCCCACCCAATCGTCCGCGTAGCCATCAAACCGAGGTCGTACATTAAAAAGGCAAACGTTGCAACCTCATTGGGTTGCACAAAAGGCAATTGTTCTCGGTAAAAAGTTGTTCATTAATGAAAATGAGCTACATCATCCGATCGGTCGAGGCGTTACATTACAAAAAGAAGCAGAAATGGTAAAAGTACATTCTCAAGGCACATCTCAAGCTTCGGGAGGATTAGCGCTGTCATCAAATGGGATCTCATCCTCCATCCGCATGTAGTCATCTTTTAGGAAGGCTAGAAAATGGGTTCTCTTCAACCTCCAGGGTACCTCAAACAAAAGCGATCGCCTCATAACTGTCAAAAGTTATTCAAGAGGGACATCGAAATAACCAGACAAATTGATATGCTGTATATCCATCCATATGATGGATGCAACTGATCTCATAGCTGTTTATGTGAGAACACTAGGGATATAGTATATGTGCTTATTGGAAAATAAGTTCACTAATTGATCCGCTTACGGAATGTTGGATGATTGATGATACCTTATTGTTATACAACGATTCTGTAGTCCCAATGGCGTATCTAGTCCTTAGACTTGAGACACCAAGAATGTCTTGTATGAGTACTTTATTCTTTGATACCAAGCTTATAGATCTGGAGGTTTCAAATCTAGCATAGTCGATCATCGGGAATGATAGCCAACCTTACGAGGACTATTGAGTGTCTGTCGATAGAAGATCATCTACTCTCAGTGTCATGAGAGGAATATCTCATGTGTTCTTACTGAGACAAATCCTTAGCTAGGGTTATTCGGATTGAGAGAGAAAAAGTTTTTTAGGAGAATCCAATTAGAGTGAGACTTGAGCAAAAACCGTATGGGTTTGACAGCACCATGCTCGGTATACGGTCTCTGAGATGTTACATGGATAAGGGACTATAGGTATATGGTAACTGATGATAGATAGGTCCAGTAGATTAGATTCCCCTGCAGTGTCTAGGGATTGCAGCGTAGTGGCATAGTACATCCATAGTCGATGAGTCATGTGAATTATTATGAAGATAATAATTTACTAAGCCAGAAGGAGTTCTGACAGGTATGACTCACAATCAGCTCAATATTAGGCCTAGAGGGTCACACATATGATAGGTATTACGATGAGTAAAGGTTCGGATATGAGATATCCGTTAGAGTCCCTATCTTATTGAATATCTAATAAGCCCCTAAATTATTGAATCTTGTGGATGAGATCTAAAAAGAGCCAATGAGAGATTATTGGATAGAGATCCACTAATCTAAGAGGCTTTAGTAGTTGAATAGAGATCCAATACCCAATAGGACAGGATTCATTAGAGTTAAATTGACAAGGGATCTCTATAAATAGGAGGGAACCAACGGTTCATAAGCTAAAGTTTTTTTGGTTGCCTCTCCTATTCTCCTCCCTCTCTCCACTTTAGATAGTAGGCCTGGAGTTTTAAGGAGCGTCGTCGCAGCCCTACTATGTGGATTATAGCTAGAGAGAAGGACGCTTAACCTCCTTCATCCTCTCCTAGAGATCTGTAGGGATTCAGGGATATATGATCTCCTTAGGTAACACAATCTTTAATATACGCAGTTTTCTGTTTTGTGGATTTTGCGCACCAATCTTCGCAAGACGATGAACACATCTTTGGGAAATTTAAGATTTTTTTAATGTTCTTTCGCTACACATGTGATGTCGCCCCCAAGATTTCCCAACACAAACAACTTAGCAGCCCAGTTGATCGGCACCTCAGACGATAAGAAGTATAGTTGCCTTATTAGCATCGAGCTAAGCATACCCCAGGCGTAATCTAATGTTGATGACCCCTCGACCCAAAGTCGACTCTCGGTCGTCAGAATGATCTAGTGTGGCGCGAGGGAAGTGCTTGAAGCCCCTTCCGGTAGATCAACCATGAAAAGCACTTTGAAGGGTTTGTCCTTTGCACGTGCCCGAGTTCGGCACAAGTCTCGCATCGAGTTGGGTTGGACCATCTTCTTGGCCGATGAATCAACTCTGAGGACGAGGATGCTCCTTGCCCCGAGCGCTGCCAGCCACAGACCCTTTGCCTCGAGAGGCCCCCTAAGAAGCGTCGCCCAACTCGCAAGCCTTTCGGGCAGCAACCTCCCGAGCTACCAATCAGTGTCCAAGTTATGCATCTAGACCAATCATGAGCTCGGGTAACAAATCTCGGTTAGTCTTGAGCCCGAGTTAAGCATCTCAGTCAGTCATAAACTCAAGTCATGCATATCGGCTAATTATGAGCCTGAGTAACAAATTTTGGCCAGTCATGAGCCTAAGTTATGCATCTCAGCTAGTCATGCATCTCGGTCGATTATGAGCCTTAGTAATAAATCTCGACCAATCATAAGCCCAAGTAATGAATATTGGTCAGTCATAAGCCCGAGTTATGCACCTCGGCCAATTAGTACTTAAGTTATGCATCTTGGCCAATCAGTGCCCGAGTTATGCATTTTAACCAATCATGAGCCAGAGTAATGAATCTTGGCTAATCATAAGCCCGAGTTATGCATCTCGGCCATCAGTACTTGAGTTATGCATCTCAGCCAATCAATACTCGAGTTATACATCACAGTCAGTCATAAGCCCAAGTAATGAATCTCGGCCAGTTATAAGCCCGAGTTATACATCTCAACCAGTCTTGAGCCCAAGTTATGCATCTCAGCTAATCATGAGCTCGAGTCATGCATCACAATCAGTCATGAGCCCGAGTAACATTTTGGCTCTTGGCTCATAAGCCCAAGTTATGCACTTCAACTAATTAGTGCCTAAGTTATACATTTGGGCCACTCTTGAGCCCAAGTTATGCATCTCAGCTAATCATGAGCTCGAGTCATGTATCTCGGCTAGTCATAAGCCCAAGTTATGCATCTCAGCCAATCAATACTCGAGTTATACATCACAGTCAGTCATAAGCCCAAGTTATGCATCTCAGCCAATCATGAGCCTGAGTCATGCATCTCGACTAGTCATGGGCCCAAGTAGTAAATCTCAAGTAGTCTTAAGCCCGAGTTATACATCTCAGCCAATCATGATCCTGAGTCATGTATCTCAGCCAATCATGAGCCTGAGTCATGCATCTCGACTAGTCATGGGCCCAAGTAGTAAATCTCAAGTAGTCTTAAGCCCGAGTAACAATTTTTGGCTCTTGAGCCCAAGTTATGCATCTCAGCCAATCATGAGCCTGAGTCATGCATCTCGACTAGTCATGGGCCCAAGTAGTAAATCTCAAGAAGCCCAAGTTATGCACTTCAACTAATTAGTGCCTAAGTTATACATTTGGGCCACTCTTGAGCCCAAGTTATGCATCTCGGCCAATTATAAGCTCAAGTAATGAATCTCGATTAGTCATAAGTCTGAGTTATGCACCTCGGCCAATTAGTGCTCGAGTTAAGCATCTCGGTTAGTCTTAAGCCCAAGTTATACATCTAGGCCAATCATGAGCCAGAGTCATGCATCTCGACTAGTCATGGGCCCAAGTAGTAAATCTCAAGTAGTCTTAAGCCCGAGTTATGCATATCAGCCAATCATGATCCTGAGTCATGTATCTCGACCACTCATGAGCCCGAGTCATGCACCTCAACCAAATAGTATTTGAATGATGCACTTCGGCCAAACAGTATCTGAACCATCCACCTTAGCTAAACAATGTCCGAATCGTGCATCTCAGCCAAACAATGTCCGAGTCATGCACCTCGGCCAACCAGTGCTCGAGTTATACATCTCAGCCAATCATGAGCCTGAGTCATGCATCTTGGCCAGTCATGAGCTTGAACTATGTGTCACAACTAATCAGTGCGCAAGTTATGCATCTTATCGGGTCAGCACCAGAGTCGCTCGAGTCATGCGTCTTGACCAAATAAAGCTCAAACTACGAATCTTGATTGGACAAAAGACTAGTAGTGGCAAGTAAAGAAAATGAAGGTGGGGCGCCCAGCTCGAAGGGGGGCTACAACAGAGGGGCTCACGCACCCAGCGGAGTTGTGGATCCAGCTGAAGAAAACACCAAGCCATACATCAAGCCCCTCCACGAGGAACCTGAGACAAGCCTCTTTAGGGGGGCGGGGGTGAGGGCGGGGCGGGGCGAGAGAAAGAATAATATAATATATTCTAGTATCTCCTCCATAACCACAATCGACTGTCATGTTAGAGCTGACATGGCACATGCGCTAACATGACACCTCGGACCCGTATGAGATAGTTGCCTGCACTTGTGCCGTCAACACATACCTGAAGGAGATAGCCGCTGTGCTTGTGTTGCCCGAGGCTATACGAGATGATGCCACATAGTACGAAGCCGCTCGAGAATGCGTGAAGTGACTTCGTGCATCATAGAGCTATGCAAGTTGGTCAACATTGTGTAGGGTATACAGGCCGACCACCCAGGGCATCGACGGCTATTAACGAATCATGTACAGTCGTCTCTCGATAGTAGGTATAAAAGTCGACCTCTTGGATAATGTCAAGGATCGAATCTCGAACACTCAAAAGTCCCTGAACACTACCATATTGACTTATGTTTTGGATGGGTTGAGTCAGGAATCCCCCTCCCAACATAAACTTTCTATGCAAGAAGAAGCAAAAATCCAAGTCCCTACTCTACCTTAGGTTGATCCAATGGATAGCGCTCCGACCCAACCTATCACCGACCCCCTTGTCTCAAAAATTCACATGGATGATCTTGTGTTCTTAGGATCGAACCGAGCCGTACTGACTCCTCGACCACAACGTGAAGTTGCACAATATTTTTAGGCAACGCTAAAGCACCTTAGGTTGATCTAACGGATAGCGCTCCAACCCGACCTGTCACCGACCCCCTCACCTCAAAAATCCATATGGATGATCTTGTGTTCTCGAGATCAAGCGGAGTCGTAACGACTCCCTCGCCACAACGTGAAGTATACACAAGAGGCTTGATTTCTTGCAATGTTGGTATCTGTTGTTCCCCTCCATTAAAGGTGAAGAAAAATATCATTTCAGATCTATTAAATGGAACGGTGAATAAAAAAACATGTAGTACATACTTTTTATATATTTTTTATAATGTAACGCATCCTTACATGAAAACATACATTACACTTTGATCCTTTAGAACGCGAAGTCAAATAAATTTTTGATATTGTCGGAGAACATATATTAATCCGTGGAAATCTAATCTAGTGATTCTCTAGGCCAAACATCTCTTTTTTCAGTTTAATTCCAAAGACATATCTCGTATGTGATAATCTGTGACTAGTACATCTTGACTTCGCTTGTGATTGGATGTTTTGTGCTCGTTAATTTCAGCTATGGAATTTAACATGTTTAGTGAAGGCATGTTTTGTCAACTTTGTGATGAGTCCTCATCACTAAGTCAACCTACTATGGCTGTATTCACCCTTCAGTCAACCACTAAGGTTTTGATCAACATGTCGAGTGACATCTTTTCACAGTTGGTGTTAATTTTTTATGATTTGTACAAATTACACTCTCACTCTATGATTTCTATGACTTCCTAGAAATTATTACTTGTTATTAATTGTTGGGGAAAGTATCTCCATATAAACAAACCATAAACATCAACAATCAAATACAATTTGGAAAGGCCCAATGCTAGATTTACATATTTTAACACTCCATAAAAAAATTATTTACATAATAAATAAATCTTAATTCATAAAAAAAATTCATATTTAAGGTTTGTAATTCCCCAAGTAATTCGAATCATATTAATGATCCAAAAATATTTATTTATCAACCGTAGAAAAATAAATTGAACGTCAATTGGCTGTAGAATTTAAGAGGATTAAAAGTTCTTCTTTCTAATAACAGTAGAGCTCCTGTTGAAATAGAAGTTTAGGTTAGCCTATCATCTACGTTTGCATTATAATCAGAATCATGAAATATGGTGATGGTGGTACTGATTCTTTGTTATCTTTGCTACGAACCATCGAAGCACATCATCTTTACTTTACATTGCTTCTTGCTGCATCGATGAAAACAAAGCATCTGATGCGGGACTGATGACCCCTTTGACCAAGTATGTTTCTGAACCAATAGGATGTTGGGAGTACCTTCTTCCCTGTACCTTTCCCCAGTTGTATTAATTGCAGTCACATGACCATTAATGTAGGAGCAAACATTCAACGCCTAGTGTTCATAAACTATCTCAAAGCCGGCAAATGCGACTCATCTCTCGCCATGATCGGCACTTCGAGCTTTGGAATCTCTCTGGGGCATGGGAAAACGTCTGAATGAAGTGAAACGAAGCCCGGTTTCCCATGCACCATTTTATTTGCTTGATAAGAGAGTGTGGGCAGCATTGTTAGGGAGCTACGATCACACCTTTTAATGCTCTTGAAATGTAGGCATTGAAAGGGGGAGTGCTACTTAAAACAGCAAGTTGTTTGTGGTATTAATTAATCTCAGCCGAGTCTTGCATTTATCATACAATTCCTTCATGGCTGGTTGGTCAATTACTAGAATTTTTTTAGGTCAGTAAGTTGACATGGACCTTGCAGAATTGAATTTTCTGTGATATTAGCTTTGTTGTGATTTCAAGTTTCCACCTGGAAATGCTACCACATTTGCTGCTTTGCTCGAAAAGAACCAGTAAATAGCTGCTTATATAAATAAAATTATCTCATGAGTTGTGGACTGCCATCATGATCCATGTAAGTAACTGATTGTAGAACATTGGCTGGAAACCGGAGACATGAAGCTATGGATATTATTTAGAGTCATAAAGTAAATGTCTTTAGATGATTTAACCATTTATGGATAAACAAAACAAAAATATTTGAAATATTTTTTTTGAAAAAATCAAAGATCCTTTATTATGTCTTAAAGAGAGACGAAATGGTAGGAAAACTTTCCTAGTCCATCGAAAAAATATACTTTAAGTATTTGATAAGACTTGTAGAATTTTATCATAAAAGTAAGAAAAGGGATAATCATTTCGAGTGGATCGACCTTCTTCTTAATTATTTCGAGAGAATCGATCTTTTATAATTTATCAAAAGACAGACTAAAATAATATTTTATTGATTGTTGAAAAGAAATAGATATATCCCGAGTTTTACTCAGAGTTCACCACTAACTTAGACTCTTAATAAATAAATAAATATTAATTTTTTATTAAATTAGATAAAAATTAATAAAATATTATTTAAAATTTAGAAAATAAAAGAATTGTAATAGTATAAATGTCAGAATGTGAGCTTTGTTCCCACTGACTACTGCTCTCAGTGTAGGCTTCTACTGCTAAAGAAGACACTGCAATGTACTGTTCCGACTGAGACTACCTACTACCTATAATCATCATCTTGACAAACGGAAATCTCACTAGAGCTAACTAGGTAAAAAAATTAGAGAGATAAAATCATGAATTTTGGAGATGTACGAAACTCCCTTTACATTCTTTTCTTTGCAAAGCAGCACCTCCAACAGCATCGCAATCAGTAAGAAATTTCAAGAAAAATGGACATATGAAAGCATAAGTTTAGAGGAAGAAGAAGAAGATGGCAAGGCAACATGATTAGAGGAAAACATGCATTTTTATTTGTTCTCAAAAGCAGAATTCCATGAAAAGAAAGAACCAAAAATGAACTCGGGCAAGCAGTAGAGAGAGAAGAGAAGCTGTCATTTTAACTTAGAGAATCCACCTCCAAAGACTAAATCATCTCTTGTTGTTCTCGGCCACATCCACTGCGGGTCTTGCCACATGAAATGCCACACTGCAGCATCTGGAACTTCTCTTCCGTGAGAGGGCGAAGCAAGACCAGGAAGACACACATATACACACACACAGGATCATACTTCATCTGTTGTGAAGCGGATTCGCGCCGGTGGGAACCTTCCTTTTGTCTTCTCCTATCAGCTCACTCGCGTTAAGACGGTTCTGATGGCTGTCGAACGCAGTCGGCGGGACCGAGAGAGGAGCCAGGTCGAGGAAGGCGGCACACCGAGCGCCCTCCGCCACCAATGCCGAGCGCAGAAAAGCTGGTCGCGCGACGACCATCATCGTTACCACCAGCAGCAGCACCGCCCCTCTTCCTCCCCCAGCAAACGGGATCATGATATGGTGGGCTTCACAAGATCAACTGCATGCATGAACTCCTCCTTAGACTTGTAATAATTATCTGAGGTCAAAGCCCGTAGGGTGGGCAAAAGCCGGTGGAGGAAGGCGAATTGTTGCAGTCATTTTTAAGTGATTATTTACTGCGAAGGTCATCGCAGTCTGGTGCTGAAACTTCCATGGCCGGCGGATCCGATGGAAGTGGGCGATCACGTGAGCAGACCGGCATGATTCTGGGAAAACTCTCCAATTTGCTTTCTTTATAGTTTGTATTCATCCCTCCAACTCGCTTGACCTTTTGTCTTCTCATCTCTTCTTCTACGTTTCTTAATGCTTTTAGCTTGATTATTATCACAACATTTTCCCAGCTTCATGCGCATCCAATCCTGCATCGCCGGAGGAAGCATTCTGGTCATGCAAAATAAACTTTGTATATATACGAATTTGGCAGTCTATAATCTGATTAATTACATAAAAAAAATCATGGGAAATTACATAGTTTATTACCTGATCAATCAAGAATTGTTTCCTTTATATGATTATATTCTTTCGTGATAGAATAATCAGAAGATTATTTGACCATATTCTTCGCGGTAAAGCTTTACCTTACAACATGACACCACAGAGCAGCAAAGAGGCATGAGCAAGTGGAGCATGCAGCAGCCCACACACAACGAGAGTGAGGATTGAAGCTGGTGGGTTCTGCAGCCCCATTATGTTTTGGAATCCATACAAATTGCTTTGTGATACGACTGAAGTGGATATGGGGATGTCGCCCATTAATCACATTTCAAAAGTGGTGGGATGTCCAAAAACCAACATCCCACTGATTTCAATTGCATGTTCCACACTCGTTCTAAGTTTTATGAATCCATATCCATCACGTCCGTGACAACTAATCAAAGGCATGCACGAATCTCAGAGCAGTATGAAGCACCAGTGGTTCAGCTCTCTCTTCAGCACCTCCGCCGGCGAGGATGGCTGTCCGAGAAGAAGGATAAGAAAGAGGAGAACAGAGACGGAGGCAACGAGTCCTCGGTCGTGTCAAAGAACCATGAGTTGCTGACACATATGCAACTTTTCTCTCTCTCTCTCTCTCTCTCTCTCTCTCTCTCTCTCTCTCGAGGAGAATCACCATGGAATTTTATCTTGTTACACAGAGATATCAAAATTGTTGGTGCCTACAACAAAACATATAGAAGCTTACACAAATCTAATGTGCGATATTGTACATCTATGGCGAATATATAATTCATATTATATCTTACTCTTACAAATGGAGATAATTAAGTGTTTCTTTGAAGTTTGAAACGATCACGACTTGCATCACTTAACTTGACAAGGGCTAATGGATTGAGAAGGCATTACTCAAAAGTCTTACATTACAAAGTCCAAGCTTCCCTCATGATTGAAACAGGATAGACTTTGGTCAGCACCACTTTGGTGCTGTCAATATCAGAAAAGTCTTGCGATCGGTAGATACAACTTTTTCGGTCGGTTCGGACGACACAGAATCGTCAAGAAAAGAAAGAAAAAGAACGCTTATAATAAATACTTTGATTTAATCTCCGGAGTCAATTAAGAATTTAATAATTAATTTATTAGATAATTTTATTATCATTAACTTACGCTTAAATATTTTGAGTTAATGAATTAATTACAACTCGAGCTATAACTAATAGTATTTGAGTTCCTATCATATTAAATGTGATAAGTTATTTATGAATAAAATTAAAAGTTATTATTAAATTGTGTGTATCATATTAGAGTCTCATTTTATTTTTTGACAAGAAAATCAAATCTTTCAATTGCATCTTGAGATTATGAATATAATGAGTTTTTTAAATATCTATAAATAGACAGGATCTCTAGGGACTAAATGACTTATCTCATAAAGAATATAATTAAGATATTATAGTTTCTCTCTCAACTTTCATTCTACATCAATCTAAATAGTCCTATAAAATGTTAGAAAAATAAGAGAAGGAAAGTATAGTTTTCCTTGTAGATTGATAGTGATTTTGGATTGATACCTTTGCAGATCACATAGAGATCATTTTCATATAATATCAAAAGATACGCATCGTAAAATCGATCTAATGTTATTTGATTTTAAATCTAACATAAAAATATTGGTGGCATGAATCATTTAAAATAGAATCACTGCATGCTTGGTTCACAATCTTGGCCACAAGAACTCAACAGCTCTACATTGAGGTTGATGGTTGACCCAAGGACAAGACAAGTGTATGAGAAAATGGTTAATGTACTCATTATTGCTCTTGGATTCTCTTCTCGAGATGGTTGAAATGCTCAACTAGTTGATCGATCAGGACATATACCTTCAGCCTTTTCCCTCACTCTCTCATCCTCCTATAGAAACAAGGAGTCCCTCTCCATTTGTTTGTCGTCAAACTCAGTGCATGGAATCACTGCCTCAGAAATAATACTATTTCAAATGACTTCAGTTTCCTCTCACAATGCTGTGGTTCTCCTCATAACAGATCATGCAATCAAACAAAGGAAGCTATTTTGTGATTCCAATCGAAACACATGAAGCAGTCAAACAGAGAGAGCGCGACAAATTCCCACTTCGAAATGGTAGCCAGGCATTCTCGCAAACAACTCATCGTCACAAAGCCGATGCCACAGAGGGTGAATCGGCTGTTCAACCATAACAACAACAACAACAACAACAACAACAAACCCACTATTCCTCGATTGTCCAAAATCATCTTCGAGCGCATACGTGGGAAAATTTAGATCGAGCTGATATCAGTTTTTTGCCGTAAAATGTTTGTCAGAATTGACGAAAAGAACTTGTTTTATGTGGTTTTAACAGCCAATTGCGTGAATAATAATAACCAATCGAGAGTCAGCCGAAGAAGAAGAGTTCGACCATAAAAAGCCGCCGTCGCGCAATGTTATCGACGGTGATTGGGTTCGTCGAGGCCAATCCCCGCCGTGGCGCAATGTTGTCGACGGTGATTGGGTTCGCCGAGGCCAATCCCCGCCACCGCGCACCCCCAATGCGACCTACCGACTGATAACCGTCACTCGCCTTGCAAGCAGACCTCCGTGCGTTGGTATTGGCTTCGGTCCACCAACAAAATAGACCGGGTTGGTGGGTCCGTATGCCAAACCCAATCACACGCCTCTCCGCCGCTCTCGCCTTATCCCCAATCGCTTGATCTCTCCTCCTCCGCCACATCCTCCGATCTCCTCCGCTTCGGTTCTAATCCCTATCCAAAAATCCATTACTTAAGAGAGTCTGTTTCCTTTTTCCCCCATTGCCTCCCACTGCGGTTGAGGGGGTCTCTTTTTGTTCCTTATCCTCTTTTAGGGTTTCTTCCCCACTCTTCATGGCTCTGATTCTGGAAGTTCTGGTTGAAATCTCGCGGAAGCCCAACTTCGCGGACGTCGTCGTGGAGCTCGCGATGTTTGCCGCCCCCCTCTGGATCGCCGTCCTCGCCGGGCTGCTTCTTGGATGGGCATGGCGGCCAGGCTGGGCTGCCGGGCTGGTTCGCGCGTTGAATCCCGATTCCGCGCCTCCCCCTCAGCCGTCGTGTTCTGCTGGCCCCGACTCGTCCGTGGCGACGGCGCCGACGAAGGCGGACGGTGATAGGTAGATGTTTTGACCTTTGGTCAAAGTTTGATTCCTTTCTCTTCTTCTTTGGCCAAATCGTGTCCTTTTGGGGGTTCGCAGGAGCGAGAAGCTGGCGGTGACCGAGGAAGACTTGGAGCACCTGTGTCGGCTGGTGGAGGTGACGGATGGGGGGCCGGTGTGGCACAAGATGATGGACAAGTCCTTGCCCAACATGAGGTACCTAGCGTGGCGGAGAGATCCTGAGGTAAAAGCTGCAACTTGTACATGCGAATGCTTTGGTTACTGAAAGTTGGATGTATGTTCTTCCGGTCGAGAATTTATGTAATTGTTGTTTAGTTGTTCGTGATAATGCCCTTTTGAGGATGCACTGGGTCAGTTGGCATAATTTGGTGTTTTCATGCTAGACGGGTCCGCCGCAGTACCGTAGCAGCACTGTATACGAGGACGCAACACCGGAAATTCTGAGGGATTTCTTCTGGGATGACGAGTTCCGGATCAAGAATGGTTGGGATGATATGCTCCTCCAGCACACCACACTGAAGGAGTGCCCAACAACAGGGACGATGGTGGTTCAATGGGTTCGCAAGGTATGAATCATGATGGATTTTTTTTACAAATGCAGGGACTGATTTTACTGCTTGTCGTGTTTGTTTATCATCTTTCTTTCTGTGTAGTTTCCTTTCTTTTGTAGCAATAGGGAGTATATCATTGGACGCCGCATATGGGAATCAGGAAGGACTTACTACTGCATAACAAAGGTACTGAAAAGATGTTTCCAACGCATATGAGAATGAATGTTGTCATCTCTGGACAATGGCTTTGCTCTTTGCACATAACTAAATTTGATGCATAAAATGTGCTAAATGCTATTTCAACAAGGAATGTGAAAAAACATGATGCCATTATTTCAGTTGATGAAGAGAGTGTTGCGATAATTTATGAACCTAAAGAAAGACCAAATGGAGCCCCCCTAAAAAATTTTAATTAGAAATATGCTTACTAACCTGTGTAGGTTACATGGTGGATAGGATACCAGTTGAATGCTTGTCGGATTCATGTTTCTATTTCATTGAGGTATCAAGTTTTTGGATAACTATTGAAAAGTAATCATTTAGGGATATCACAGAGGTACTTATTTTGTGGACTTGATGTTTTCTGAATATTGATCTTTTAATGATGAACAAGAAAGATATGCGATTGGATTGTGCTCAAGTATGTAGGATAGTAATACAACTAATAAAAAAAAATTATCTGCCATATATCTAAAGGACTAAAAACTGGAAGATTGACTACTTGTATGCTCTTATAATTTCTAACTATGTTTCCTATCATTATGAAATGATGCCAAAGCCTTTCTCACATTCAACAAAAGACTTTGCCATGGCTATCGTACATCTGATTTAATTTCATTTGGAATCAAGAAGAAGCACATGACTTATTACTGTGTTGGGGAAGCATGAAATGAGTTTTGCCAGAATTAACTTCAAGAACCACATCTACTGTCTTGATGAGGATAAGAGGATTCATTCATGATAAATGGGAAGAGGAACCATGGAGAACCATTAGGGAGAGTAGTAAAATAGGCAAATGTTGTTGGTTCGAGAAGACAGTAATAGGATTCTCCTTTTAAATGTCAATTGCTTTTATTTTAAATAGCCAGAGGAAGTGAATGGTACTTAGAGGTCATCCTATATCAAGTGTCTGCTACTAGAGGTCATCCTAGTACAATTGACAAAAAGCTGCAGATAATCCACCAATTAATTATTGTGTCATAACCATTGTCACAAATGGACAGTGAGAAATTTTTAGAAGCACCAAAGTGTTGTAATTTCCGATACATTATAAAGTAGAGACGGTATTGAGCATCAGATCATTTTCAATAAAGCTTCTGATGATTTTTTCCTTTCATAAATTTTGGATTATTATAGATTTGGAATTAAATTTCTTTCTGATGAATAGGTTAGCAATGCTTGTTAGTTTACTTGTTACCATATACTATAATCCATAACTAACACTTCTAAGTGTCAAGCATCTGTGGCTTGTGATGCCACATATCATGTCTTTTTATTGTAATTATTCATATATTTTCTCTTTTGTTTCCAAAATCTGACATAGGAGTGTATGAGTATTATTTACAATGATTGAATTTCATGCTTCATTGAAGAAAACTGAATGTAGTTTGTGGAAGTAATGGTATATGATAGAGGGAAGTGAAGAAATCTTACATGCAATGAACATAAATTAATGTGTGATAAATTCCAAGCAGAATGATTATATGATGATATTGGTTGTTTGGTTGTTTTCTTTGATGCATCTGTCATCCTTAGCTGATGCATCTGGTTGTACACATTCAGTTCAATCAAGGTGTTAAATAACTTGAATACAAATGTGTAGCTGTTATTTTATTATTGTAAATAACTTGAATACAAATGTGTAGCTGTTATTTTATTATTGAACTTGTTGGTACAATTTTCTTATGCATCTCTAGTTGCTTTGATACTGTAATATCATCTTAAGATTAGCTTGTTAGGGTCCAGAATGTGCTGAAGCACCTGCTTCAGCACTAAAGTTGAATTACATGTAACAGAACTTGCGATTTGTGTTTTATCCCAAGCGAGAAAATGATTTCTATTTTAGGAGAATATCTTATCAGTAAGGTTTTTTGGAAATTATGTTTTGATGATCAGTAGCTTTATTCTCCGTTGTTTGTTTGGCCTCCATAGTTATCCAAAATTAATTAATAGAATTTGTTTTTTCAGTATTAATTAATGCAAATTCACTAATTAATCACTTAGTTTATTAATGTGTTTTTCAAAATAAATCATTGACATAGACTTTAAAAACCTATTAATGATATAAAATTCTTAATTAATGCCTTATAATTAATAAAAATAACATAGGATGTCAAGAATTTCAAGCTTTTCCTCAATACCAATTTGTTAACTGAAAATCTTCTTAAATAAAGCTAAATTCAGAAGCTTTTAGTAAGAAGTTCTTCATGAATTTTCTTTTGATTCTATTAACTTTGTTATCAAGAAAGGCATGAACCTGAATTTTACTCTTCTTTGTGTCCATTATGGTCGTCATAATTTTGTGATTGTTGCAACTTAACCTGCCTGGTACACCTTTTGTTCATTTACAGCAGATCGGTCTGCTGCATTCCTCTGACACTTTCCATGGTATTTAGATTTGTACTTGTGATTGCACAATTGCTGGAGCAGCTGCTTGAGTCCTAGCATGGTGTAAGCTTGAAAAATGAGCTTTAATTTGTGTGTTCTTCCACTAAAATGGGAACAAATACAGCAACATATTTCCCAAGGTGAATGTGACATTTGAATTGACCAATCTCCCATTATATTATCTTTTAGGGAGTCCCATGCTTGGATGTACCTAGGCGCAACAAACCAAGACGCGTTGACTTGTATTATTCCAGCTGGTGCATTCGTCCAGGTAACGAGCTATTCATAGGTTTGTTTTTCATCAGCAAGTAGATAACCGGTGGTCACATTCACTTTTTTGTGCTTCATATCCAGCTGAATCAAAAAGAGATGGTCAGATGACTGCCTGCGAGGTTCTTCTGTTTCACCATGAGGATATGGGCATTCCATGGGAAATTGCAAAGCTGGGAGTTCGGCAGGGTATGTGGGGCTGTGTCAAGAAGATCGAACCTGGCCTGCGAGCCTACCAAGCTGCCAGGAGGACCAACGAGCCACCATCTCGGTTTGTTTTCATGGCACAGATCAACTCCAAGATTGATGCCGAGCTGTTGAGATCATTTGAGATCAGCAGCGATGCATCAGCTGAGATTGTGGAAGCAGAGAAACAGAACTTGGCCTGTAGCATACCCAAGATCCTTCTGGTTGGTGGTGCTGTAGCCATGGCCTACACCCTTGACCATGGCCTGTTGACAAAGGCTGTCATTTTTGGAGTTGTGAGAAGGTTTGCCAAGATTGGGAAAAGATTGTGATCTGGAGTGAAAATTCTGTAGATGAATATATAATTAAGCATCTCTGCGCACCAATTACCAATGTGTTTACAGTCTTCCCGTCTCATGTGACGAGGTTGTAGAAGTAGATGCTAATAGAAAGACATTCTGAACCTTTTTTAAAAGAAATCACAAAAACAGAGCATCATTTCATCCTCTATTACTTTGTTCCGTCGGTTTCTCATGTGCTTCTTGTGGTCTACATTGTAAAGGTGTACGTGGCCTTCTCAGTTTCATTGATTTCTCAGCAAGCAGCAGTCCGGAAGAACTCACAGGATTGTGGTCGGGTCGGGGAGATACGATGTTGATGTGTCAAGTATCCTCCTCCTCCTCTCTCTCTCTCTCTCTCTCTCTCTTCTCTCTCTCTCTCTCTCTCTCTCTCTCTCTCTCTCTCTCTCTCTCTATATATATATATATATATATATATATATATATATATAATGTGAGAAAAAATGTGTACAAAAGTTTCGGGCTTAGATATGTGTCAACTCCAAAAAAGTGATTTCTTATATCTGACTTTTAAAATTTTAATTTTTCTTATGGGAATAAACAGATAAATACAGTTAAACCGGAGTAAAAGTGAAAAAGTGCTACGGTAAAAGAGTTTGAAGCAGGAAAGTGATGAGAATCCATTCAATTATGATTTGCAAATGGCATCATTATATTGTGAAAAAGGCATTTGTAATAGATAGGCAATGCACATCAGAAAAATTGTTCTTTTACTGAATTATTCCTTTCCTCACAGACATTGCAAAGTTGGGTATCAAAAACGAAAAGTTGACAATAGAAAAGTTGATCTCCAACAGATGTGCGGAATGTTTGGCATGATCATGCTATTCTAATTTTCACAAAAATGAGCATAATAATGACAGGCAAATCCATCGTTATCTCTTAGTTATAGACACATTTATGTATGACAATTTCATTATGTCAACCACATGAGATCACAGCCCCAAAGACACTTTGTCAAACAAATGCATATGTTACAAGTATGTACCAACCAACACTCATGGAACGAACACAATGTGATTCGCCCTTCTTTTTTTTTCTTTTTACAATACTTCTATTCTAAACATTGAGTACCGGTTTCCAAGTAATACAGAGTTCAGTCACGAGGTGCTGCAGCATTGTGAGGACAACCGATGCTTGGATGAGAAAAGGAAATGTATCAAGTCCTGTCATGTTTCCAATTTCTTTACTGCTCAACCTTTCATTTGAGGTATGATCAGTCGGCCCTGAAGGTTCAGGCTGAGGAGAACCATCGCTGTCTCGGCTGGGTCCCGAAGATTCAGGCTGATGCACACTATTGCTGCCCCCAATATTTGCAGGTCCTGGCAGATCGTCAAAATGCTCTCCACCTCTGCTCTCATTATTGGACCTTCCATTATCACCGTCATCTCCTGGAATTCTTAGAACCTTGTCTGGCTGTGCCTCAACACCAACCCATCTTAGATGAAGCTGCCAGATCAGTTGTTAAGCACGAAAGAAAATCCAGAACTTTTGCTTTGAGGCTCTAACAGATCTGTAGGTTTTGAGTACCTGAAGGTACAGGTTGACCTCATCTGGACGAGAAAGAAAGGGGAAATCGCCACCTGTCTTCAGGATGGCACGTCTGGCTCCAGGAAATCTTTCACTCACTTGATCTTTCAGCTGTTGCGGAACAGCACAGTAGTCATTTGTCTGCAAGACGTGGCAGCAGTAGTTAACACGGTACCCCACCAACTTACTAGATCCTCGTAACTTAATAAATGTGTGACCGTTTCAGTCGAAATGGATGCTTCTAAATTATACTGCCTGTATGCTAGAATAACAGTGGCTAACATGAGGGAAAATTCCTAGCTTACACAATGCTGTTGCTGCACGGCACAGAGAATTTCACACATTAATAAATGTGTGACCATATCAGTCGAAATGGGTGCTTCTAAATCATACTGCTTGTATGCTAGAACAACAGTGGCTAACATGAGAAAGAATTCCTAGCTTAGACAATACTGTTGCTGCACAGCACAGAGAATTTCTGTTTTTGGTTACTCCTATGTGATGTTAGACCTATTTTCAGCAAAATCGTAGGTATGAAATCAGCAATATGATGAAACAATGAAAAAGCCACACGAGAACTAAACTGAAGAGGAGAACCAGACCCAAGAATATCTAATAAGCTAAATACGCAACAACGAACTGTAATGCCTCAACTATTTGTAGGGTAAATGGATAATTTCACTGTTGAACTCTGTATGAAGCAAATTTCCTGGTTAAATCAATAACATCCAAATCCTTTTAAATAGTTTTTGATAAAATTTACTCAGACCTCCTCTATCTCTCCTTATACCACTAGTACTAATTGACTCACCTCGTCAAACCACATCTATAGATCTATTCCCAGCTGCACCATGACTACCAGATTGACCATTGTTTCTTTGTTTACTTTAGAAATCATTTAGATCACAAACCTGGTTCACTCACTCACATACCTAAAGGCTAAAATTACATGCTCTTCACAGTAATTTCCTCAAAACCTTATAGGAGAATTATCAAAATCTATTGCAAATTTCATGAACAATACATCTAAGTGGACCAGCAAATAGAGGGTATAGATGCAAAGATGACTGCTTCAAAAAAAAAAGGTCGTTTTGTTTGTTTTTTTCCCAAAATTAATTTTAAGTTGCTAGAGAAGAACTATTTGTTCACATGGTATCAACTAATAATTTTTCCTTTGACCGCATTAATAGGCCGATGCAAAATAAAGAACTACAAAAGCTTATTCCTATATTCAAAATAAAAAAAAATCAAAGCATCTCTTGATAGATATGATAAAACAAAGAGAGGTATCATAACATTTTCAGACAACAGAAAGCTTAAGTGATGCAGGTACGTAACATACATCCATAATAGTGATGAAGGAATCTGAGAGCAAAAGAGGACCAACTGATGCAACGTTAGCATTCAACTTTAACCTTGATGATAGATCATCCCTTGACAATGTTTCTACCTGCAAATTAAAGTGTTTCGGTATATTACAAAAAAAAAAACAAAAAGTAAAATGTGCTTGTGTTTATTAAAAGAAAGGAAAATAAAGGAATATGGCAACTGCTAATGCACATACACAAATACATGCGAATTTATTGATTCAGCAAACCAATAGAAATATGATCATTGTGCAAAAAGTTTGAGGGCATCCTTCAATGCTAAACCCATGAAAAGGAATGCACAAGATGCAAATGAGGACAAGTCAACCATAACTAGCTCCCACTAGTACTCTAGTATTGAATGGTCTTAGCTGGACTCTCGCCCACCTAAATATCGCATGTGAAATACATACCAGAAATTATACATATTTTTGTATCGATAATATATCAACTCCCCAGGTCCTCAAGAAATTGGTGAAAAGTTGAAAATGTCCAAAAAACGAGCCTGGCTGATATTCAGAGATGACAACCAATCTCTTTATGGTATTTATCCTTTAATACCTCGAATGAAGAATGGAAACAGAAGATAAAAGTAGATTCAACAGAAAATAATCTGCTTTTGTTGCTCTTGACAGATCAGATACTGGGATTATTTTTTTCCCATCACATACTTGCACAACTGATATCCATGTCAATGACACACTAGCCGTGGGTTACTAATTTATTGTGTCTATACCACTATGTGGAGCCCATAAAAGTGAAAACTTAGAATCGGATAGATCAAAATACATGTAGTTGAACAGATATACACATGAACAAACTAGAAGAGAGGACATGAGAAGTAAACTTCCACCACCTGCATGATAATGTTAAAATAACCTGGAAATACCAGGGGGGGGGGGGGGGGGGGGGGGGGGGGGGGGGGGGGGGGGGGGGGGGGGGGGGGGGGGGGGGGGGGGGGGGGGGGGGGGGGGGGGGGGGGGGGGGGGGGGGGGGGGGGGGGGGGGGGGGGGGGGGGGGGGGGGGGGGGGGGGGGGGGGGGGGGGGGGGGGGGGGGGGGGGGGGGGGGGGGGGGGGGGGGGGGGGGGGGGGGGGGGGGGGGGGGGGGGGGGGGGGGGGGGGGGGGGGGGGGGGGGGGGGGGGGGGGGGGGGGGGGGGGGGGGGGGGGGGGGGGGGGGGGGGGGGGGGGGGGGGGGGGGGGGGGGGGGGGGGGGGGGGGGGGGGGGGGGGGGGGGGGGGGGGGGGGGGGGGGGGGGGGGGGGGGGGGGGGGGGGGGGGGGGGGGGGGGGGGGGGGGGGGGGGGGGGGGGGGGGGGGGGGGGGGGGGGGGGGGGGGGGGGGGGGGGGGGGGGGGGGGGGGGGGGGGGGGGGGGGGGGGGGGGGGGGGGGGGGGGGGGGGGGGGGGGGGGGGGGGGGGGGGGGGGGGGGGGGGGGGGGGGGGGGGGGGGGGGGGGGGGGGGGGGGGGGGGGGGGGGGGGGGGGGGGGGGGGGGGGGGGGGGGGGGGGGGGGGGGGGGGGGGGGGGGGGGGGGGGGGGGGGGGGGGGGGGGGGGGGGGGGGGGGGGGGGGGGGGGGGGGGGGGGGGGGGGGGGGGGGGGGGGGGGGGGGGGGGGGGGGGGGGGGGGGGGGGGGGGGGGGGGGGGGGGGGGGGGGGGGGGGGGGGGGGGGGGGGGGGGGGGGGGGGGGGGGGGGGGGGGGGGGGGGGGGGGGGGGGGGGGGGGGGGGGGGGGGGGGGGGGGGGGGGGGGGGGGGGGGGGGGGGGGGGGGGGGGGGGGGGGGGGGGGGGGGGGGGGGGGGGGGGGGGGGGGGGGGGGGGGGGGGGGGGGGGGGGGGGGGGGGGGGGGGGGGGGGGGGGGGGGGGGGGGGGGGGGGGGGGGGGGGGGGGGGGGGGGGGTAGATATTGCGTAAGCAGATTACTTGACCAACTATCTAAGCACCTATTTTGGTCAGAGTTTTACTTATCCTAAATAACAAGAAATTTTGCATCTGCAGTAGCCATCATTTAGTTGGGACATTATGGCTTATTGTTTTAGTAGCTCATTATTTAAATTATTATTGCTGCATAGTCATAATTCTGAGCAAGTTTTAAAACCTTGGTCAAATAACATCGGGGATCATACCATCACGATTCCAGTATGGATCGACGAACCAACACTCAAGAAGGTTGATCTTGTCCAGGCTAAAAAGGGAGGGGAAGGATGACTAGAAAAGGAAGAGGTAGACAAGATGGTGGATGGGGAGGACAAGGAGATGAAGGAAGATATGTGCTGGTGAAATAGTTGGATGAGGAGATGGTGGTGACATGGCAAAAGGCAGAGGCAGTGGCAACATGGCAGGGAAGATGAGAAGATGACACAAGAGGAGGGTAGAAAGAGAGAGGGCATGAGAGAAAGAGTGTGTGAATAGAATGTGTGGAAAATAGAGTGCAAGAATGAAAGAAAACAAATAAATGAAAAAAAAGTTGTCACTCACAATTATTAACATTTGTCAACCCAAAGAGTAGTAGTTACTAAAAAAAGATATTAGAAAAAGCACTTCAAACTTGATTTAATCAACATGCAGTAAAGGCAAGAGATCATACACTGGAGACCATGGCATGGCAGCAGCAAACTTGTGTGTCTCCAAAAATGCATTTGAAAGAACCAATGACTTAACCCGCCTTGGTCGGTGTTGAGCAAACACTAGTGCAAGGAACCCACCAAGCGATGTTCCATAGAGGTGTACCTATCATACAGTCAAGTCATCACTAACTAAAACCCAATTTGTGGTAACATATGCATTAAATGAGATACAAAAGTACAGCTCAAAACATTATTACCAATAATGTGAATCGCATATCCTCCATCTTTCTGAGTGTTTTTATATTTCACAATTAACATGTGTTGGATTCTTCTCGCGATGAATATTGTAAAGAACCAAGAAAACTGCTTTAGAGCCGATTTTCTTATAATAATGATGGCATGCTAAAACAGGTGGATTGGTCAATACCTATGATAGCTCTACCAAGAAATGCAATCCACCCATCCCCCTCTAGGGATCCTAAATGGAAGCACTAACTCCACTTGTTTTGAAAAGGCACTCGGATACTTGCCTATGCGCCGAGGCGAAGCAAGGCCCAAGCACCTTGAAGAGAGTCTAAGGGAGTAGCTCGGGCATGTGTCGAGGCATTGGGCGACTCAAGCTTGCACCAGAGTCAATCGAAGCTTGGGTTAGCCTAAGTTCATCAAATTAAATTAGTTAGTTCAGTCGAACCAACTAATTCAACCCCCTATGCCCAACCTTTTCCCTACTACCAGAAGAGAAACCCGACATCAACATCTTCGTTCATTCCTCCGCCGTATGTCATTGATTGCTCTCTTCCTCGGCCTTACACCATCAACTGCTGGTTTCATCCACCCTACACACCACTGCAGCTGCATGAACCCTGCCTGGGCCCAAGACCGCAGCCTTCCTACACCATAGGCTGCTGCCTTCCTCCTTGGCTCCGCCACATACACTGCTACCTTCACCAATCGGTGATCATCAACTTATCAATCTCATCCTCTTTCTCTTTAAGGATGTGGTAACAGTAACTCTGCAACTTTGATCTCTGCTTCTATTTCCTATAAATGATTTCATCTTAAAAATTTGTTAGAAACTTATGACAAAACAGCACCCCATTAGGACATAAGAGCACTCTGTTAAGACATAACAACACTGTATAAGGACATAACAACACCCTGGTAAGACATAAGAGCACCCTATTAAGACATAACAGCACCCCGTTAGGACATAAGAGCACTCTGTTAAGACATAATAACACTGTATAAGGACAGAACAACACCCTGGTAAGACATAAGAGCACCCTATTAAGACATGACCACACCCTGTTAGGACTTTCCATCACCCTGATAGCAATAAACTTAAATTGAGTACCCTACTAGGACAAACAACACCATATAGTTGTAGCATTCTTACATGATCAGTTGATATTAATATATTTCTACAAATTTTGCCTTCAACATTGAATCTTTTCCATATTTCAAGTAGTATGACAAGTGTATTTAGTAACTCAGAAGAATCATTGGCAAAAAAACTTAAGAAAGGATAAGGTTGGATACACAACAATTTAAAGGATCCCAAAGATCGTAATGTCATGACTTCATTTTCTGCAACAAAACTACTAGAAGTGGCACTTTTGATGCAAAACAACATCAAGTCGAAACTTCAAACATGCATTAGCATGAAAAAGGTGTCTACATGACTCACAAACATGAATGATAGAAAGACGCAAAGGATCAAATCTTATAGTATTCTACCAAAGGATGATGATATTCAGAATCTTGGAGATTATTGAAGAGAAAGATGATCTAAAAAATATTAATGCTAATGAAAAAAAGATTATCTAATGGAAGATGAAAAGAAATTGTTATTGCTAAAAAGTCTAAAATTTCACAAAAGAAGAGACCAATGGACTTGTATATGTTTCAAGAACCAGAGAATATTATACAAAGCAAAAAAGGAGCAAAATTAAGATAAACAAATATAAAGGTAAAAACAATTTAATATATTGCTCGCTTCTTCTACCAATTTGGAATTCCCTTCAATGCTTCTTATTTAGGCAAATTTAAACTGATGATTGAAGTTATTGGAAGATACAGTCCTAAATTAAAACCTCTAAGTTATCATGAGTTAAGAGTTCCATTATTGAAAAAAGAGTTAGACTACACAAATGATTTATTGAAGGGTCAGAAGGATGCATGAAAAAACCATATTTGGTCTAATATGTCATATGCTTGCACCAATAGAAGATAAAGGAATATGATGGTCAACTATGTTTTAGCTAGTACGACTTTTCCTTTGACTGTTCTAATCTTTTAACTACAATTCTCCAATTTGAATAGAAGCAACTACGTTATCAATTTTATTCTCCTCTTGTTTAGATAAATTACTCTAAGAAAATAAAGGTCACACTTGTATTGGACTCTATACATGACATATTGTTTTGATACAATATTAGAGGATATCGGAAAGATTGTAGACATCAAGACCATAGAGCGGGTGATTGTTAGCGAGTGATTGTCATTGGATTTATATATAATCATATTGGGTCTTTGAAAATGACAAAAGTAAATCACAAGCATCAAGAAATTGGTGGAGTATGGTGTTACTCAATTTGTCACTTCATTTTTGACATAGCAAAGTGTGGACAGGCAAAAGCACAACTTTTGAATTATGTTTACCTCAAAAAAAAGGATGACAAATAAATAAACAAAAGATGTGAATGGTAAGAGGTCAAATAATATTATCTTTGGTGTCATCTTCTTGGAATCATATGATCCATGCATTAGAAGTAATGGGTTCTCTTGTTCGAATTCTCTATGATTATACTGGGGCTTTGAATATGACGATCAAAAGTCATTTGGTGGAAATGAAAAAAAGCATAAGGATATATCTATAATCATTGACAAAAGATAGGAATACCAACTTCATCGTCCACTACATGTAGCAGGACATTATTTGAACCCAGAATTCTTTTATAGGAATGTCAACTTCAACTTGATATAGTTGTAAGTTGTAACTAAGTTATATCAGTGAATTGAATGGTTCCAAGCATTGAGACGCAATATAAGATCAAATATGAATTATCTTTATATAAAAATGTTGAGTGCCTTTTTGGAATTCATATGACAGTTCGATCAAGGACAACTAAATCCTTGGGTATTTATAACTTTATATAATTGATATCATGTAAATGAATATAGTATATTATTTTTAATAATAAAGTTAAATTTTACATCTAAACGGTGGGATCTATTTAGAAATTCAACCCTGAACTTGTAGCAAATGGTTATCAAAATTCTTTGTTTCACTTGTAATGTTGCAGGTTGAGCGAAATTATAATGTCTTTGAGAATGTAAGTTAAGAATATTTTTGTTTCAACAAATATATTCTATTTTTTAGATAGATGTATTAATATATCTTTAATTCATATGACATGATAGATTCACACAAAGAGAAAAAATTAATTATGGCATCAATAATTGCATGATCTGGTCCATATAAAGTATAATCAAGCACTGAAGACTCATTATGATTTGTAAAATAATATTAATCTAATCTCATTACAAGACATTGATGATTTAAATGAGTGATTGACGAGGGAAATGAGTGCGAACTTGTAAGATGTCGAAGACGATCTTGTATTGAAGATAACAATTTAACGTGGGAAGATGTGGCAAGAACCTCAAGTGTCAGAGAATTAAACACATACATAAGACAAATGACGAAAGCAAAAATGAGTACAAAAACCTTAAGTTCATCACCTATCATTGTTAAAGAGAAGAAAACCTATTTTGATAAAAATGGACAAGAGGAAGAAGAAGAGAAAGATGATATGTTTAACAATGATGATGTTGATTATAATGATCATTGAATTTGATATAAAACTTTATTGTTTTGATATTTTTATTATTAAAAGATGGATAATGTGATTTGGTACTTTATATGATTTCAATTTGATATGACATTTTTATTTTTATAATCATATTTATCAATCGTAATATATTTTTTAAAATTTCAATATTCAGGAGCGCCTTGCTTTGCTCAGGTGTCTCGAGCATTTTGAGACCTTAGCAATTAGCACTTTTAAAAACTGTTATTAACACAAACATGCTTCAAAATTTTACACAATGTTAATTATAATAAAGTTATAAATACCCTGGGACTTAATTTCCCTTCGTTAAACTACCAAAGAAATTTCAAATAGACCTATAACATTCTTATATAAAGATAATTAATTGTTGAGAACTTTGATAACTAATCTTGCAATGCATTAATATAATTCAAATACAACTTCTATATCAAACTCAATAAGAGTTCTTATAAAAGAATTTTAAATTATTTTGTTGTATGTGGTGGAAAATAAAGTTGACATTCTCATCATTTATATATGATTACATAAATATCCTTATTTTTTTCTTTATTTCCACCAAAAAATTTTGAATTATTTCCTTGTCTCTATTCATAATCTCATAAATATATCTCACTATTGACTTCTTATTATCTGCGAGCCAAAGAACTCAAACAAGAGGGGCCATTACATTTTATGATCATATGGTTCCAAAAGGATAGCATTAAGGTAATATCAATTGTCTTTTGTTTTTTTTTTTTTTTTTTGCATCTTTTGTCTTTTTACCTATCACCCATTAGTCAATGCTTTTGTTAGTGAACACTTTGTAATATTAAAAATGAAGTAGCAAATCGTGTGACATCATACATCACCAAATCTTTGTTGCTTATGAATTCTCTCATCATATATTCAAAACAATAGTACGATTATATGTAAATCCAACAACACAAATTGTTCTTTCTAAAGTATACAATTTTTCATATATCCTCTAACACTAAATCAATAAAATGTGTCATACAAGGAGTCCAATAAAAGTGTTGGCTTTTTACTTAGAGTAATTTACCTAAAAAAGAGAATAATAAAATTGACAAGAGTCTCATAATAGCTTCCATTCAAACTGGGGACTTGGGGTAATTAGAAGTTTAAAACATTCAGAGGAAAGTTTTACCAGCTAAAACATAATTGCTTCAATTATAACTTGAATGATATTTTATTCTCCAATTTCATCTACAACATAGTCAAACAAATCAAATGTATTTTCTCTAAATTTCACAAACATGGTTCCTAAAGAATAATCAATCATAAAATTGATTATATTCTTCTATTGTATCAAGCAGCACATGACATAATATAGCATCTATGCTCATACTTATGTCCCTTCAATAAATCATTTGTGTAGTCCAACTCTTTTTTCAGTAACGAAACTCTCAACTCATGATACTTCGAAGTTTTAATTTAGGACCATATATTCCAATAGCTTTAATCATCAATCTCTTCTTTTGTGAAATTTTAGACTTTTCGGCTGTGATAACTTATTTTCTTATTTTGTCAGATATTCTTTTCCCACTAGCATTAATATCTTCTAGATCATCTTCCTATTCAACATCATCTCTAAGATTTTGAATAAAGTTCTCAATTTCGGTCCGTACCGATGTACTGAGCCATGCTCGATACAGTACGTATCGAGGCATATTGACGGTACACCGAGGCATACCAGTGGTATGCCTAAAAAGAGCTAAAAACCCTCTAAAAATACCTAGAGGTAACAATCCAAAAATACTAGGGCATACCGACCAGTACGCCTTGGTAACGATCGAAATCCGGGGTGTACCGACCGGTTCACCTCGATAATGATCGAAATCCAAGGTGTACCGACCGGTACCCCTTGTTAACGATCGAATTTCAATCATTGCCGTCTTATACAGACCTCTTATTTTTAGGAATTACCAACATGTAATTGCCTGTTTTCAGCAATTACCAAGAGGTAAACCTTTATTGTTGTTATTATTAAAATCCTTGTGTTTAGGAACATTTCTAACTAGTTAATGAAACTAAAGGACTCAAGAGATGAGGCATGTAAAGTGATAAACCTATTTTTGGATTACACATGTCGGCAGAATAGACGGAACCCAAAACAATTCAAGACTGGATTTTGCTAGTTCCAAATAAAAACTGAAATCTCAACTTAATGACTTGGATGGTATGATTCAATCCAACTATGGTAGTCTGACCCCAAGGCAACACTTACATATTAAATTATATTGCATATGGTACATACATAATATTTGGGCATATTTATGAAACAATATTATACAAATAGAATAGTCAATTATACATATTTAAGTGTGTGCACTAGGCCAACCTTTTATACATATTTAAACATAATATTATAAGCTATATACATTACATATTGTACAACTATATATTTCTTATTTATCCACCCAAGTCTCTCTCTCTCTCTCTCTCTCTCTCTCTCTCTCTCTCTCTCTCTCACACACAACACACACACACACATACATTGCCTCCCTCTCCCTTTCCTAAAACATGAAACCCTACTCTCAAGCAGTAGCACCTCCATTCCCAAAAAATCAACTCTCTACCAAATTTCAAATACCATTCTGGCTCAAATCATAGCACCAATGGCTAATATATACATATGAGTTTAAATATATAATATTTCAAACCCAAAGTCCCCTGTGTGATTCCTACTCCACTCAATCTACACGATTCACACTTGTCTCTCACAACCTCAGACTAATCTTTCAGGATTGAACCATGACTGTGCTAATGACTTGTGAGTCTAGAGAAATGAAATCTATTCAGAAAATTAAAAAAAAATAACTAAACTTCCGTTGGTCTTTCAAACACCAAAAAAAGACACAGATGAGGCCTTAGCAGTTAGCACTTAGCTATGTGAACAGCAGTATTATATATATTGTCATAATTCTGTCTAGCACAGCCTCCATATCAAGCACCTAACTTTTGATAAATGATGCTTGTGTACCTACTTAACAAGAAGTATTCCCAATGATAAAAAATGTTGTATATTTTTTATAATTTGCTAAAATCTAAAAGAATGCAACCTTCATGCAATTGGATATTAAAGGCAACAAAAATTAAGTGAAACAAATGCAGGTACATACATGATATATACTGAGTGTATCCAAGAATTTCTCAAATGAATGAACCCACTCATGGTGATTCCAGACACGTGGTAAATCAACAGAAATTACTCGGTAGCCCTGCAAAGAATGCACTATCATACTCTGGCAAGTGCCAACTTGTTTCATGTAGCAAAAGTTTGTGCAGATAAGATTGATACTATTTATTATATACAATAATACAAATGTCAACTACTAAAGCAGAATAGACTCCGGCATAGGACTCAAAAAAGAAAAAAAACCAGATTCATTAACCCAAACTTTCATGTTCTGAAAGAACTGGTAACATAAATTATGATGCAACATTTCAAGGAAAATTTTTCCTTTCCTATTCATAGAATATACAAGACAACATTTCACCTAGAAAGAGGGTAAGACAGATTAGAAACAAAGATACCTGCTTGCCTATTATCACTTGATTTTTGCTACAATACAAATTTCAATATATGCTATTTAACAAAAATAAAAGTAAAACAATCGAAACTTAAAACATGGTTCGCCTTACTGGCCCATACTAATATACTGACCAACCATTGGTATAGTACATACCAAAGCATACCGATGTACCAACACATGGTACGGTAGGTCGTATTGATAAATTGGCATGTACCGCCCATATCAGTCCCTTGTCGGACCAATACGTGCGGCCCATACTGAGAATACTTGAGCTTGAAACATGGTAGGACAAAAGTTGGCAATAAGAATGGCACTAAAAAGGTGAAAGTATAAATCTATCAAATATGAGAGTACTTGAGGTTGAAACACCTATCAAGGGAAAGAAAACCCTAAAATGCCTTAAAGAGAAAAGACACTGTCATATCATTGGCAAGATAATCATCTAAAACCAAAATAAAGGAAAAAATTAGCTTACTCAAAAAGCACCAGAAAAAGACCACACAATAGCATTTCCGATATGTCACGTCAATAATTAAAACCAGATAAAGCCAAATTTTTCATTCATGGATACTGTAATATTAAGTTATCATTGTAAAGAATCTTCAAAATGCAACAGTCATAATGCACCCTCAAATGGTTGAATGTTTATGTTTAAGGGAATTTATAACTTAGCAAGTGCATGGATATAGAAGGTGATTGGAGGACTAATGAGGGAAACAAAGACCCAATTTAACACTAAGATAACAACAGTTCACAGCTAATACAAGATATAGAAGCAGTGTAAATTATCAAACTAAACTAAAGAAAATTTAACCTACACATGACAACATAATGTAAGTGGCAAGTAAAAAAGTTGCTTTGATCAAGCTGATGGTAAAAATCTGAAGAGTGCAACTTTTAAATCCTCATGACCAAGGTTGTTGTCTGATGTGCACTCATGATTTCCATGGAATAACTTGATATAGGTTTTATTGCTCATAATTTCTTGTTAATATAAGTTCATGATGATGCTAAATGTTACATCAATGAAACAGGAAAAAATGTAATAATAAGAAAGTTAGAAAAGCATACAAATAGAACATATAAGTAACAATTGGAACGCAGTATATATGCATAAAACATGTTCATCCAATGACATCAACATACTGTATATAGACCACACACACTAACTGGACGTAAATGTTCTATATCTTTCATTTCCTGTATTTGGAAAAACTAATTATTGATGGGAAAACTAATGCAGGACTCATTTTACTTAAGGATCTAAGAGCTTTCCCTTTGCCTAGCTCGAAAATGCTATTTTAACTTCATCTTATAGTTTTACTGTATCTCAAATTCTGTATCTCTATGCATATGGCTTGCTCTCAGTTACAGTTCCATAGATGACAAGATATAACCTTGCTTTCGTATTATGCATAAAAAAATTTGATAATGTATAGCCAATTACACGTTGTGATTTGAATTTCAACTAGTCCACAAGGAAAATGGAAGCTGCAGCATGCAAGAATCTTCTCAAGGTCCAGCTTCAAACATATCAGTGAAATCCTTGCAAGTGCCAAACCATCACTATATTATGTCCATATTTGAGTATGCACAGAGAGATAGACCCAAGATCGAAAAGATCTTATTCCTTGACAATTATTTTGCATTATCGTAAAAGGGAAAGGAGATTTTCACGAAGGCTTCAACCTTCCAAAATCACACAGCTTTAGTATGAAAATAATTTTTCTAAGGACAGTTTTCTGCAGTCATAGAAAACAAGAACAAGTGAAAATATTTCTCCTGTGTTACCTTCATTGAGAGGGACTGATCTGTTTGTAATAGACATCTGCAGTGCCTGCAATTCCAGGAATACAAATGAGAGGAGCACAGCCTTTGGACCAAAGTCATAGTACCTCCATTGTTTATTTCCAATCTGTACAATGTTAAAAGCACATTGATAAGACACAAATAGGAATCAACAAATTTTGACAAACCAAACTACGATCAATTTGTGATATGTAATATATATAAAATTATGACAAAATTCAACATTGGCCACTATTACCTACTCTTGCATTATTTCAATTTTTAGTGATTTCTAGAATCAATGTCAATCTATGAAAACAATTTAGGGTTTTACAATTAAGGAATTAATGAGACAACGTGTTAAAAATGTGCCCTGGTCTTTAAAAGTGGCATACTATCTTCTAATTCTAAAGTTTCTGCAACATCAAAATTTTCGTAATAGGCTAATTGATATGTTCACGAAGGCTTCAACTTCCAAAATCACACAGCTTTAGTATGAAAATAATTTTTCTAAAGGACAGTTTTCTGCAGTCATAGAAAACAAGAACAAGTGAAAATATTTCTCCTGTGTTACCTTCATTGAGAGGGACTTGATCTGTTTGTAATAGACATCTGCAGTGCCTGCAATTCCAGGAATACAAATGAGAGGAGGCACAGCCTTTGGACCAAAGTCATAGTACCTCCATTGTTTATTTCCAATCTGTACAATGTTAAAAGCACATTGATAAGACACAAATAGGCATCAACAAATTTTGACAAACCAAACTACGATCAAATTTGTGATATGTAATATATATAAATTATGACAAATTCAACATTGGCCACTATTACCTACTCTTGCATTATTTCAATTTTTAGTAGTGAATCCTTCAACTAGTAAACAAGATATATCCGCAATCAGTAGAAAGATTTCTGTAGCGTTACAGAGTATACATGCATCTAGTGATTTCTAGAATCAATGTCAATCTATGAAAACAATTTAGGGTTTTACAATTAAGGAATTAATGAGACAACGTGTTAAAAATGTGCCCTGGTCTTTAAAAGTGGCATACTATCTTCTAATTCTAAAGTTTCTGCAACATCAAAATTTTCGTAATAGGCTAATTGATATGTTCACTAAATGGAAGACTGCCTTTCCTATTTCTCCAACAGCAATCTTGAACATTCAGAGGGTAACAATGAAAGCAACAATAATTGAACTGACACATAGAGAGAAAAATTGTAACATATCAATATGATACATCGCACCAATCAAAAAAAGGAAGAAATCAACTCAAAATATGATCTAAGGGCATTCCTGTAACATCTCGCAAACAATGGCTGCCTCAATGCCAAATCAGGCAATAACGACCACTAGAAACTAAACCCTTTGTGAAACACAGAGTCTACCATCAAGCAAACTTAACAACCAGAAAGCAAAACCACTATAAGACCCCAACAGTTCTTGCGTATCTACCAATTCAACAGCAACACTGTAAGATGCAACAGTTCTTGCATATCTATCGATTGAAGAACAATAAAGTATCTCCGTCTCAGAGTGACGATCATTGTGGATCTTCCCAGAACAAAGAAAAAGATTCAAGAAAAGCATCACTATATGATATATGAAAGAGGGCAATCGACTTAAGATATGATCTGAGGGCAAACTTTAAACATTTGCCGAACGACTTATACACCGATACCAAATCAAGATGTAGGTCTCCAACAACCGCTGGGAAAACCAAGCCCTTTCGTGAACTACCGATTCAAGAATTCGATGTACGCAACGCAAAGAAAGAAAAATCGCCTCCAGATCCGACAGTTCTTGTTCAAGAATTGCAAATACCCGCATCAACGAGAAAGCGAAATGACTACAGGACCCGTCCGTTCCTGCGCATCTACCGATTCAAGAACAACGAACCCTAGACGACAACCAGGAACCAAAATCACTACAAGATCCGGCAGTTCTTGCGCGTCTACCGATTCGAAAACAACAAATTCTCTTCCTTCCGAAGGCGCCAAGAAAGATGCAGAGACTCCTACGATCGTCACAGATCCTACCCGAGCAAACATGAAGAGGAGGGAGGGGAAGGATCGTACGGAGATCTTGTGGAGCGGGACTTGCGACTTGAAGTAGGCGTAATCCCCCGGCGCCGGCGAGATGCCACCCTTCATTCCACTGTTAGTTGCAGAGATCGGAGATCGAAAGGACGGCGATAGGGAGGACGGGGATTGGGACTTTGTATTTAAAGCTCATTTTTGTTATTTCCAAGAAGAACTTTAAATATTTTTAAATTATTCTTTTATATATATATATATATATATATATATATATATATATATATATATATATATATATATATATATATATATATAAACTAGTACTAAAAAATTTCTTGTCACTCCTTTTCTGTAACTTTTTTCTCTTCTCCTCCTTTTTTTTTAATCATCGAACATGATATAAAATAATAAAAAAGGATGATAAAATGAGATGATTTAAAGATTGAAAAAGAGATAAGAAATAGTTTTTTATATTGATTTATATTATTTAAGTATTTTTAGGACTATATTAATTCGTAATATATAAGATATTATTCCGTGAGCCAATTAGATTGATCTAAAAGAGATTAATTATATTTTAGGTTTCTATAAAATATTCAAAGTATTATATTTAAGATATTTATAAAATACTCAAAATATGATATTTTTTAAAATAATATTCAGAATATATCATTTTTCAGACAATTACAGAATAATCAAATATTTGGATCGATATTTAGGTATTCTATATCTTAACATTCATAAGTATAATATTAACTATTTTTTCTCATTTTACTAGAAATTAATGATATAAATGTTCAGTATATGATGTTTATTATATTTTTGGATCGATGCTTTTTTACAAACTAACCAAAGTATTACCTTATGAATATTTATAAAATACTCAAAATATATCGCGATGAGGAGTGTGAGTAACAAATAAGGGGTACGAGAAAGGAAAATAAAAATAAAAATAAAACTAAATGGGTTATGAATAGTAAATTGCTATTTTTGAGATTGTGAATAGTAAAAAGAAGTTTTAAATAGTATACACCTAATAAAATATAATGATTATTATATGAGCCGGCAACAATCATGAGCCGGAATAACCATGACAGCTTGGATGGGCCCAAAAAGTAAGTGAGGAGAAGGATTTTGATACCTAATAATTAACAAATATAAATTATAATTATAATTATTTATGAAAAATAGTATATTTTACACAAATAGAATGAAAAGTTTATAGTCTTATATTAAAAAAACATGACATAAATAAAATTACTAAACTTAATAGATAATTAAATCTTAAATAATGGACTAATTCAAGTGGGCTTAAGAAAATATTTCTATAAACTTATCTCCACTCAGTTAGAATACTATATTTAATATTATTATCACATTTGGTCATCCTCTTATTAATCATTCATAAATTAAAGAGCTTTTCAATAAATGGTACAAGAACTTGTCGTCTTCCTCTTTCTCGAACACTTTCTCATTTTATTTTATTTTTTTCTATTTCTTTCTAATAACTTCAATAGCCTTTTCTAAGTGTTATTAGTGTCCCTCTCAAGCATATGAGCTTGACTGTTAAATTTTGTAAATTTTATTGATCTATTTTTGGAACTCCATTCTTAAATTTTTTAATATTTTTTCATATTGCTTTCTCCCTCCCACAAAGTTTATCAAAACTAAAAGTCTAACCTTTCTCTCATCTTTTGACTATCAGCCCATAGCTCTCTGTAATATTAATTTACAAGTGTTAAGTGTATTTTACACATCTATGAGAATAACTTAAGGTCCAATTTTCTCCTTGAAAAATATGATTATTTGAATCCTTAGAATCCCATACCAAAATATGATTATCTAAACCCTTAGAATTTCAGACTACAATATAGATTTTTTAGGTCAATTTTTTTTTCAAAAATGATAAATATATTAAATTATCACATATGATCTGTGTAAGTGGTTAAAAGCCAGGAAAGTTATATGGGAAAAGATTTCTCCCACTAAAGAAAAATAACCAATGAAACCTAGTGAACGATAAGATATCCTAAAAAATTTATATAGCAACGGAATAAGCATATAGAGCTCAGCAAGCGACTAACATATCAAAAATGAAATAGGATAATTTTAAAATAAATAAAATACGAAATATAAGACAGAGATATAAGAGTTCATAGATAGCCACTCAACGGATGCAGAATTACAATGTCATTTCATTGGAAGCATGTTTTGTTCGTAACAAGGGAGTAAAGACTTATTGGAGCAAATCATTGATGTAATTAGTATTTTGGGGTATTTTAATGACGAATGAAATATTTCAAAATATATCAATAATAAATGAAACATTTTGGAATATATCATTATGAAATGTTTCGGAGCATATCAACGACATATGAAACATTTCGGAGTATATCAATGACGGATGAAATATTTCAGAATATATCAATGACAGATGAAATATTTCATAACATATCAATGATGGATGAAATGCTTCGAAACATATCAATAGCATATGAAGCATTTCGGAGTATATCAATGGCGTATGAAATACTACGGAGCATATCAATGATATATGAAGCATTTCGGAGCATATCAATAATATATAAAATGTTACGGAGCATATCAATAATATATGAAGCATTTCGGAGCATATTAATAATAAATAAAATATTTTGAAACATATAAATGACAAATGAAATGCTTCGAAATATATCGATGACATATGAAGCATTTTGAAGTATATCAATGATATAGGAATGTATTATATGATTAATTTCCATAAAAGATGTTGATATCCACAATAATATATGAAATAAACCATGGCGGATTAACAGTTCATGAAGAATCATAGAATCAATAATGGCCAGTTTGTAGTCCCAATTTGAGTGTTAAAACTTCACGTTTAAAGTCTGATTTAATTAATATATTCAAATTTTTGGACAGCATCACAATAGTTTTCTTTATAATATCTAACAATATACCTAATGCCTCCATCGTAATCTTACGAAAGAGAGGCTCGATCAAATTCATTATATAGACAATATAGATCTCGTATAATAGTTAGTATGAACTAAAGCTTGTGATCAAATTCATTATATAGACACCTCTTTCTTGCTAAAAAGGATATCATTTTGCATCTTCCACATAAACCAAGACACTGATTTGCTATGGCATGTCGACGTAGATTCCAGAGTATAAAATAAAAGGGAACGGTGAAAGAACATATGGTCAGTAGATTTAGGAGTGGTGAGGCAAAAGGGATAGTTGGTTTGAATACTAAAAT
>CM017198.1:1362500-1542500 GCA_004837865.1 Musa balbisiana
GCCCGAGGCGCATAAGTCGAGAAAACCTAATCCACGTGAGAAGAAACTCGTCACGATGGAAGCATAAGGCAAGATATGCCCGAGGTATGTGAGTCAATAAACCCAACCCGTGTGAGGAGAAATCTATCACGGTGAAGGTATAAGACAAAATGTGCCTGATGTGTATATGTTGGAAAACTTAATCCACGTAAGGAAAAATCTATCATGATGGAGGCACAAGATAAAATATGTCCGAGGCATATGAGTAGGAAAAACCTGACTCATGTGAGGAGAAATCAACCACAATGGAGGCACAATATAAAATGTGCTCAAAGCATATGAGTCGAGAAAACTCGGCACATATGAGAAGAAATCAGTCATGGTGAAAGTGTAGGGCAAAATGTGCCTTAGGCACATGAGTCGAGAAAACTCGACCCACGTAAGGAGATCTTTCATGGTAGAGGCACAAGACAAAATATGCCTGAGGTGCATAAATCAAGAAACCCGACCCATGAAAGGAGATTCGCTACGACGAAGGCATAAAGCAAAATGTGCTTAAAGCTCGTGAGTTAGAAAAACTCGACTCGCGTAAAGTAATCCGCCATGGTAGAGGCACAAAACTCAATGTGCCCGAGATGTGTGAGTTAGGAAAACCCGACCCTCGTAAAGCAATCTGCCATGACAAAGGTAAATGCAAAATATGTCCGAAGCATGAGTTAAAAAATGTAACCCATGTAAGCATCTCTGCTAGATGAATTTACAAGACAAAATATACCTAAGGCGTGTGAGTTGGGAAGGGAAACCCGACCCGCATAAAGAGATTTGTCATAGCGAAGACATAAAGAAACAATATGCATGAGGAAGAAACATATGCATGAGGCACATGAGTCGGGAAAACCTAACTCATATGAGGAGATCCACCGTAGCGGAGACACAAGGTAAAATATACCAAAGGCATGTGAGTTAAAAAAACTCAACCCATATAAGGAGATTTATTATAACAAAGACACAAGATAAAATATACTTGAGGCACGTGAGTCGAGATAACTCGACACACATAAAGTAATTCTCCACGACGGAGGTGTAGAACAAAATATTCCCAAGGTGTCGCTCTGCATCTACATCGGCACCAATGCAGTTATCGAGCGATGCTAATGTAGATATAGAGCATCGGCATTTGTGTCATCCTATTCTTACTCTCTCTTTGCCTCACCTCTTGTTACCGCTCTCCCTCTTCATTCACGGCAACCACCCACAGTCCCCAAAAGTGTTATCATTTGCCATCATTGAAAATATAACTAGAACATTAAAATTATATTTTTGTCCATCATTTTCATACTTCTATCAGTATAACGGATGATGTTAGGACAAATGGAGTTATATATTTTACTTTTATAATCATAGAAATTTTAATATAAATTTTTTAAGTCTGAAAACCAAGATGTTAAAGAGGTAATTAGCTCTTATGATAACAATGAGTAGTCTTGGTATCATTATGAATTAGCTCTTATGATAACAAGAGCAGTCTTGTATTGCTAATTTTTATGAATCTAGAGTAGTCTATCATTATTATGAATATAGAGTAGTCTTGTATCATTATGATAAAAAAGAGAAACCATAATGTTCCGACTATTTAAAGTCCAGCATAAAGCTCTGTGAAATAATATCACTAGTTAATTAAGATAGCATTTTTTTCATTTGCATTCATCAAGAAAGAAAAATCAGAAGCAATGACCCACCACGATAGATCATTTGCTGCCTCGAGAGGGATTATGATGACAACTAGTTTAGACACTTTTAAAAAGAGAAAAATAATAGAAATATAAGGCATCATCGCTTTTATATATATAAATATAAATATAAATATATATATATATATATATATATATATATATATATATATATATATATATATATATATATATTTATATACTTTGTTCTGCTATCAATTATGAGATCTATGAAACATAGACATTTTTAAGTCCAACGATATCCATAATGGTGTAATAGTCATGTGGTCAACAGAGGAAAGGGATAGGGGTACAGCCATTCCCAGAAACACACACACATCAAGCATCGTGAGGAACCCCGACATTATTAATTCATCCAAAAAGATTGAACCAAATACAACAGCCGAGCACCAATTCTCTCAGACAAATCTGCCTTCAGTCTATTTCCAGATAAAAAACACGAAGAAAAGGCTTTTTGTCGGCAACCTCACAAGCAAGCAGACCGCCAAAACCTACAAATCTCTTAAGAATCACAATCACACAGTGGTTGATCATATGGTTTTTCGGGCTTTACAAAAGAAGAGAGGCATCTGATGAACACCAAACACCTGGTAATAAAAAAGGCACAATATTTGACCACGCAATTATGTCCGATAATTTATTGTTTTAGTTTTGTCCGTTACACAATTTCCTCAAAAGAAGAGAGGCATCTGATGAACACCAAACACCTGGTAATACAAAAGGCACAATTAGCCAAAACTGGAAGACTGATAATTTATCGTTTTAGTTTTGTCCGTTACACAATTTCCTCAAGATGGCAGTGGAATAAACTACAACAGCTGGTGATCGTCGCTATTCCTCCAAGATGGTATAGTATAGAACTTGTAGATAGAAAGAAGAGATGAGAATTAGCAAGATATATTACACTGCTAATCATCCTGCGACTCCCAGGGGAAAATGAGTAAACCTGTAAGTTTCAGCTGGAACCTCCTCAGTGAAAAGGGCCATCAAAATTACAACCGTTCCACTATGTGCAAATTATCAGCATTCTATGCGGACTGCACCGCCGACGGTTGAAACGAACTTGGGCTTTTTGTTAACCTGTTCCAGGCACTGGATGATATCGCCAACCTGGAAGTCATCACAATCCTGAATGACCAGTCCACATTCGTTACCCTTACTGACAGCTTCCACATTCTGCTTCTCCCGTTTTAATGATGCACATGAACCCTCAAAAACTATTTCCCCACTCCTCAACAACCTCAACGTTGAAGACTTGATGAAGCGACCATCAACCACACGACATCCAGCAATTTTGACGTCTGGACCCTTGGTCTTGCTCCTTCCCTTGAGCTCGAAGATGCTCAGCACTTCAGCTTCTCCAGCGACCTTAGTCTCAAAAGTGCCTGGTGCCTTATCAATAATGTACGTTCCCATTTCCTCCAGAAGATGGTATATAACCCGATGCAGGCATATCTAACAAATAAGACAAAATCAGTCCACATTATAGATATTATCTAATTTAGAAGTAGATGAGGCCTTGAGCTCCTGTATTAACAGATCAAATTTGGAAAGAATCAAGTAAAATTTCTTGTTTGATCTTGGGAACAAATAAAACAAGTATCATAAAGAGAAAATTGTTACAAGTTTCAACAGAGTCACCACTGAGAAATTACAACATTTTAAAGTATCCCATTACAAAACTGTACCAGCAGCAGCATATTCTTGAAGCCAAAAGATAAAACTCCCAATAGTCCCAATCGTAGATAAGAATTTCCTACAGTGAACTAAGGGTAATTGTACTGCCCTTAATATATATTTTATTATTCCAACTCAGCATAAGAACAAAATCACACTGGGAAACATCTCTAGAAACAGACTAGCAGATGAAATTCTATATAGTTGCCTCAGTGGCATCAGTTTTTTGCACATCTCATAATGCTTGTGATTGGAATCCTTACCTACCAAACATACAACACACTTCCACAATGCGCTTATGTTTTAAGTCAGATTAGACCAGCGATTAAAAAAGGCGCTCGGGCGCTCGCCTAGGCGCTCGGGCGAGGCGAGGCGAGGCCCGAGCGCCTCGCTAATCTCCCAGGCGGCGCGCTTCAAACAGGCGCCGCCTGGGCGCTCGCCCGAGCCCAGGCGATGGGCGCTTCGGGCGAGCGCCTGGGTTAACCAAAGCGACCGAACCAGGATTTTAGGTCTGGTTCGGTCCTGGTTCGATCTATGATGGTTAGTTGGTTCAATCGAACCAACTAAAACTAATATAAGTGTAAAACGAACCCTAACCCTCGCCGCTGCTGATCCCGATCCCGCTGCTCGCCACTGTCGCTGCTCGCAAACGCTGCCGCTGTCGCTGCTGTCGGTGCTCGCAAACGTTATTGCTGTCGCCGCTCGTGCCTCCCGCTGCTCGCAAACACTGCCGCTCGCGCCTCCCGCTGCTCGCCGCTCCTGCTCCCGCTGCCGCTGTCGCCGCTCGCGCCTCCCGCTGCTTGCCGCTCCTGCTCCCGCTCCCGCTCTTGCTCCCGCTGCCGCTGTCGCCGCTCGCGCCTTCCGCTGCTCGCTGCTCCCGCTGCCGCTCGTCGCTACCGCTTCCTCTTTTCTCAGTCAGCAGGCTCAGCACCCACCTTTTAACAGTATACGTATACTGTATACTGTTAATATTATTAAGTTTATTGGAAATGATTAATTTTCAATACTGTTAATAAATTAATAATATATTATTTTGATTTTAATACTGTTAACTTTTATTTATTTGAAATTATTGCTAGGTTTCTTAATACTGTTAATTTTGTATCTTAGATTTTTTTAATTTAATAGCATATTTTTATTTAAAATTTTAAATAATTATATTTATTAATTATATTATATATTTTTATATTTTAGCGCCTTGCTTCGCTCGGGCGAGCGCCTAGCGCCTCGGGCGTTTTTTGACCTTGGCGCCTAACGCTTTTTAAATCACTGGATTAGACACCAGAATCTGAGAGATTGAATGCAAGCCTGTAAACTTATAAATGCGAAGACCTAGTTTTAAGATATACGGCTAAACCATGTTTGGTATAATTGGAAACTGTAAGATGCCTTCATCGATCTCTCTTGACTAACACCATTGCATTACACACTTTGCAAACTTAACATACATTCAACCGTCAACCTGTATACTACCATGATGCTAGAAGACCAGAACTACTTTCTCCAATGATGTTTGAAACATGCAAGCACAAGCATTGTGTGCTTGCATGCTTGCATTTACACACATGTAATCATGTATGTCGAAATATACATATGCATATATGTACGTTTATTATGTGCCCACTTATAGCACATGTTAAGCCAAAGCATAAACTACAGTAAGTCACATGTTAGTAAAACATTTTACCAAACTGATTCATACAAAATCAAAGGTCTGGACGCTAAAGAAGATTGTATTGCTAGGAGGATTATGGAAGACTTAGTAAAAACTCTTTGAGCTCACTTGAGACTTCATTGGCAGGTAAATGATATTTTTTGAGGTACCATTGTTATTACCATGTGAACTAAGCATCTAAATAAAAATTATTTTTCATCAGAAATTTAATTGTAATTGTTGATGGAAACTTCAACGGCAACATATAAAGGCACGAGTGACACCCATCATGGTTCTCTTTCTACCACTTTCCACTTGCATCCTATCCTATTTCACCCTCTTCATTTACACCAGTGAAATCATCACTTTTCTTTCCTTCATTTTTTATTGCCAATAGTACCAAAGCTGGTCAAATTTTCTTGAATCTCTTCTTAACTCGTATCCTCAAAGTCTACCTTTTTGATAAGACCAGAAAATCTATTAATAAAATTAAGAGGTATCAGAAGAACAGATGTCATACACTTATGTCTCTCTTGTCATATGATAAAATCTTAAAAATCTAATGCAGTACTTGTGTTAGGCTCCATAAACTTCAATTCCTTGTCATGATAGCAAATTGTCAATTTCTGCTAACAAACAAGATAGTTTCACTAATTGTTTGATGTTTATTACTGTTTTTGATTAATTTATGTCATCTTATAATTATCAACAACTTGTCCAACGTAAAAATAGCACTGATGACTTTTGCCATGTTTGAAGGGTTTTAGAGATAGAAAAGTGGAAATATTTTGTTGTAGGATGTAGTAAAACAGTTGTATACTGCTACAACTCATCAAAATGAACTATTTGAAAGAAATGTTTCATTTCTAGAGGTAAGCTGTTCCTTTTTGTCACAAAAGGCAACCAAAGTTGAAATTCCGGAAGTTTGTGAGTGCACAGTACTTCATAGAGTCCAATGCATAATGGATATCCAAGTCGCAGGTTCATGTGTATGGGTTAATCTCATATCAGAAGCAGCATAACATCAGCAGGTAAAAATGTCACTTCAGTTTATATGTATCAACAGTAGTGCAATAACTTCTGCAAAAAGATGTGCCACAATTGCTTATTTTGACAATCCCATTATTTTACAAGATTAAAATAATGCTTTTGAAGCACAAAAAGCATTGTGTGCTAAAACCTATGCAGAAAAATGCAAGGCATAAGGCAAGGCAGATACTTAGAGAAGGTGTAATTTCTAAGTGAAGGCTGTAAAATATATTTATATAGAAAGCTCCCTAATAAGGTTTTTAATTTCGAATTATACCACCCATACTGGACAGTACGTATTGGTCCGTTAGCAAACCGGTACACGGACAGCCCACTAATGGGCGGTACCATCGATTGGGGCTGTTTTCGCCCTTTTACCACCCAAAATCGGTCAGTGACAGTCGATTTCGACCGTCGCCGCCCGCTTCTTGGTGATATTAACCGAGGGCGAAGGAAGAAGAGGCAGAAGAAAAGGGAGAACCTGGAGATCCGACGTCGCTCTCCCTCGACAATCCTGATCCGTCGTCGCCCTCCCTCACCGGACGCCGCAGATGAGATGTCGCCTCCTTGTCTGAGGTGACAAGGCATCGGTGTCGTCGGCGACTTCTCCTAATCCGCGCGGGGAGAAGAAGCCTCGGCATGGGGAGAAGAAATCTCGACGACGTCGTCGAGGCTTCGCAGGGAGACCTCAGCATAGTCGACGACTTCTCCTAATTTGCACGGGGAGAAGAAACCTCGGCAACGTCGTCGAGGCTTCATAGGGAGAAGAAACTTCCCGCGAAGAAACCTCGACGACGTCGTCGAGGCTTCGAGGTTTTCTTCTCCGCACATAGGGAGAAGAAACGATGCGATGTCACCCTTTTTTATTTTTAAACTTTTTATTTTTTAAATTTTATTATTATATATATACCGAGTGGTATGCTAGAGCATACCGCTCGGTATACTTGTACCATACCGTACCAAGCTGAACTCCTTACTTCGGTACGATACAAAATTACGAACCTTGCTCCCTAAAATTAGGTCCATCCTTGTGAAAATAATATTTTGTATGTTTTTTTCCTTGTGAAGACAAGATACAGTAGCAGCCTGTAGAAATATACTCGGAACAGCAAAGTAATATTACCTTTATATTAGCTTGGTTTGCTGCATTAGTAATGGCAGTTGGAGGATTCCGTATGTTAAACCCAACAATGCATGCTCCACAAGCTTCAGCCAAATCAATATCTGATTCGGATATGGGGCCAACACCAACATGAATGACATTAACAAAAACCTGGCAAAAGATAATAAATGCAAAACCAATTAAATAGTGAAGCAAGGTCCTAAGAATATTTTTCATTATAGAAAATAAACCAGGATCATGATTTAACTGTGGCTTGTCCTCAACATGAAAAGAAAATATTCAAAAAATCTATTTAGCACATTCGAGTATAGGACCAAAATGAAAAATGATATAACAGTAAAACTTACAAAGGGTGACATAGTAGAATTATGCACCGTAGAGTCTACCACTCAGACCAGTGATCTGTGAAGTGCTAAATCAATTGAATACCAACTAACTAAATGCTATATCTATTGTTTGAAAAAGAATGTCCCCAGGTAAGAAGGCATAAAAAGGGCAGAGAGAAGCTGTTTTTGTGACTCAAATCATTGCTCCTAGATGGCAAAAGAGCAATTTACTATAAGACCAGACAACCTTGCCACAGATAAGAAGGTATCTTTCTTCAAACAAAGACATTGACATGCTAGGACTAGAGAAGCATTCCATCATAATCTCTTGCTCAATATACAAAATGGGTGACAAGAACTTTATGCGCTAGATCCAACATTAATTATGGCATTTGAGGAAAGATGTTTACCTGTGCATTATTCATACTCCTCACAGCATCAGTAACTGCTTGAACAGTACCTTGGACATCTGCTTTAATAATAATAGGCAATTCAACCCTTTTTGGCGCCTCTTCTGAAGCATCTGGAATGTCTATTGTCATTTCACTGGCCTTGTGAAGCCTATCTTTCTCCAGTTTCTTCTTCCTTCCAGCACTAAGCATCCGTGCTCTCTCCTCTGATCCCACCACAGTGACATCATCTCCAGCCATTGGAAGACCCTTCAGTCCTTCTATCTCAACGGGCATTGCAGGTCGACCTGATTCAGTTGCCCTTCCCACCATATCCCTGATAGTCCTGATTCTTCCCCACGCTGCTCCAACAACAATGTGTTGACCACATAATAAGGTTCCAGACTTGACTATTGCAGTAGCCAAAGGTCCCCTGCCCCTGTCAAGCCTTGCTTCAACTACGTAAGCCTGAGCAGGCCCATCAATTCTAGCCTTCAGGTCCATCATCTCAGCCTGAAGTAGCAAAGCCTCCTCCAACTTGTCCAATCCGATTTTACTAGTAGCAGAGACCTCAACAACTTGTACATCACCACCTAAATCCTCCAAGGGTAATCCCTCTGATCCAAGCTGAATTCTCACCCTCTGTGGATCAGCTGATGGTTTATCACACTTGTTTATAGCTACCACAATCGGGACACTGGCTGCCTTTGCATGGGAAATAGCTTCAAGAGTTTGTGGCATCACACCATCATCTGCTGCTACTACAAGCACGACAATATCCGTAACAGCAGCACCTCTGGCACGCATAGCACTAAAGGCAGCATGTCCTGGGGTGTCAAGGAATGTTATTGAGGCTCCAGATGGCATGTCTACAACAAAGGCACCCAAGTGCTGGGTGATCCCACCAGCTTCCTTGGCGGCAACAGATGTTTGGCGCAATGCATCCAAAAGGGATGTTTTGCCATGATCCACATGACCCATGACTGTCACAACAGGTGCTCGCGGTTGAAGAACTGCACCTTCATCGGAGTGTAGCCTTCTAACATTGACACCTACTTCCTGCAACAACAGGAAGCAGATAGATAAGGAGTTCAAAACTAGTACGTAACTGCAGAATATGAAGAATAGTAGAATAACACAAAAGCATAATCCTTGCATGGCAGAAGAAACCAAATTCATAGTGTTACTATTTATCATTTTCTAAAATCTACAAATCCATGCCAGGTAGTTGAATATTCTCAGCAAAAACTTCATAAAACAGAATGCTTTGCTAGTTCATTACCAAAATTGGGGGTTAATCATAATATGAAAAACCATGAAAATAAAATCCTTGCAGGGTATTGCATCATGCCTAGCTCACATACTAACTGTTGCATGCCATGCCAACAGTTCCATCGTGTTATGCCAATGAAGGTCACATGCACCCGGTTCTACATGTAGCATAGTATGCATCACACACCCGCATACCCTGATGGCAAGGTGCCCTTAGGTTGAGAAGGGAATGCACTGGTAGCTCAGAGACCTGAACATTGCATACTTGAAACAGATGGAATCTGACAACTGATAACACAGTTCTTCTAGATCAACATATTTTCAGTGTATTAAAAGAAGAAACAGCGCGTGCATCAACGATCCCAGGCCTAACACTAGCTTAATGATAAGCACACGGAGCAATCACATGCGGTTCCATTGTTGACATGAAACAGGAATAGGACAAAGGCTGCTAATTATTCCCTTAATTTTCTTGTCTTAACAATGATGAAATGTTTCTACCCAAACTTCCAAAATGTCACTTAAAGAGTGATATTTCCTAAAACCACAATCTATTATGTATACATCAAGAGAAGATGGAAGAAGATGCGAAGTATGCAAAACAGAGAGATGACATCATTTAGTTTTGTAAACAGAAAAACTGTCGGAGAGTTCAAAGGCCATCGACAAAAGAATTTTACCATTGCAACCAGCTCAGCAACGTCAACACTGATGGGGTCAAATTCAGAATCAACTTTTTCACCAACATTTTTCATTATCTCTTGCAATGAACCAATACTTGCACCAGTTCTCTTGGCAAGCTCAAGGATTGTCATGCCTTCAAAAATTTCCACAGTTTTATCATGGAAGGACTTTGCTGAAGGTTTCTGCCTCGGAGGTACATAAGGTGTTTCGACAGGTGCTCGGGTCCTAGTTTCTCTTCTCACATGTTTCTCCTTTTTGGGAGCTTTTAGACCAGGGGCATCTTCCCCTTTTCTTCTCCATGCCAACATATTACGACTTGCATGGAAACTCCTACCATAATAATTAAGCAACAAATAATCAACACATAGAAAAACACGAGCAAAATGTGAAAACACAGAATCTGGTTGTTATGCAAGGTACAGAATGAGGACCCCTTAAAGGACAATCTGCTAGCACAAATATCTACATTAATGTCTCCCCAACCATGTTGTCCATCACCACCCTTTGTGGAATTATAGTCATAATTAAATATGTCAAAGGTAGAAGAAAGAATAGCCACATGAATTCAGAATTCAGATACCCTATGAGCTATAAAATTACTAAAAAACATATGGACAAAAACTTAACAGCTAAAACCACAAAATCTGTCATGAAGTTTTGGCAACTTTCAGATCTGCCATAGGTTTCTCTACCATGACCTGAATGCCAATTGTTATAGTCATCAAAATAGCCAAGACCTTGAGTCATGGAAATACCAGCACAATCTCAGCATGACACTATAGAGTGTGTTTTCTGGCAACATGCAAGTGCAAGGACCATAAATGCAACATATTGAGTCTTTGCAGGTTTATAATTAAGGAACGAGGAGAGTATGCACATGCAAATGTTTAAAATACCTTTTGCAATAAAGAAAAATCCTTGAGTAGCATAATTGCTGGGAAAGATTTGGCAAACACACCTGATAGTCAAGTTATTGCTTAGGACACTAGCATTAGCAGCAACTCTAGGTAAAACATCAGAATCTGCAATGCAATAACGACCAAGGGTTACAAATCATGATAAGGTATAACTCAATAAGTCCGCACAGCCTTCAAAATCACACAAGATTTCCTGTGGAAAAAAGAGATCTAAACTCATTTTGTCCAATGATGGATCATATTTGATTCAATATTTATTTTGTTGTTGATAAATTACTTTGTCAAGTACGATTTGGATTGCCTAGTTAAGCAGATCCTTGTAGTGAATGAATGCAGACTGTCACATACATGAGGTTGGTTTATTAATAGTTAGCAGAGAGTGGTTGTCAACAGACTACTGAAATTTGTCCAAGAATGTAAGTCAACATATCTTTCATCAAAAACATATTATTGACTTAAACATTGCTCTGCAAAGGTAATTATACAGCCTAGGAAAATGGGAGGATTCTAGAATTTTCTGGTTGCCTATGGTGTGTCACACAAAGTACTTCAATCAATCAATGCAGTCATGAGTAATGTGGGCCTTCTAGGAGGTTATGATCGCAGTTATGATATCAGAACTACTTCAGATATGGTTTACACACTGATATTAGACATCAGATTCTGTTATTGTTGTTTATGACAGAAACTTCACAGCAATTACACAACCTAAGCCAAGCATTTTTTTCCTTTTAATTGTACACATGACAGACATTTACATACCATTTTGCATGAATGTAACCAGAACAGTTTCATGGAGCTCACATATACAAATGTCAGCAAGGGATAAACTACTCAGGTAAGATTACCAATCCAAGTATTTCCTTGAAAACACAAGTAATTTCAGCCTTCTGTCCTCTCTCTCTTTGCTTGTCCCATCCGAACAACTCAGTTCCTTTTCATTTCTCCTGCCTTCCCCTTTTTTCTTTTTACTTATCTCACGAATACACAAAAGACTTAGTGCACCTTCCACATCATCAGAAACTAGCCCTATTCAAAACTAGAGCACTCATACAGGCACTTTCTTTTTATAGTTAATTTACATTTTTGGATTAATAAGACAAATACATAATCAACTCTGAAGGAAATAAATCTATAGAAGAGACAATTCCAATAGCAATTCCAAACATGGTTCGCCTTACCGGTCCATACCGGTGTATCGACCAGTTGTTGGTACGATACGTACTGAGTTGTACCAAGCGTACTGACACATAGTACATGGGGGCGTACCGATGTATCACTTGTATCGATCCCCTATCAGATCGATATATACTGCCCATACTGAGCGATACATTACGGTACGATGAACCTTAATTTCAAAGAGATTACATCTGAAACAAAATAAGAAGATATCATACCTTTAGATTATGCAAGAAGCCAACAACTAAGCAAGAAAGGGCTAAGTGACAGCAATGATGGAAGACATAGGATAATAATGATGAGTAGCAAATCAAAAGATCATGGAAAGCCACACAGGTAGGAAGATGATAAAGAGTGATAGAACAAATTAGAGTATGGAAAGCCACAAAGGTAGGAAGATGACTATGGTCATATTAGAAGCTAACGACTACCAGGTAAAGAATGGAAAACAAAGTAGGAGAATATCCTGTTCTTGAAAACCAGTAACTTCTCAAACAAAGATGAGAAAAACAACCTACAGACAGAGAATTAAAATATACTGGTTCTTGAGAACCAGCACACTTGGCTCCAAAATATTTGTAAAAATTAAAAATATGATTGTATAGAAATGTCTAATTAAATAAAGATGAAATAGGACAACTAAGGGCATAAGAAAACTGGTCTTTGAAGGGAAATCCTATCAGGACAAAAAAGGGATACTTACTATATTCCTTGATCAAATAGTCTACCCTGGTTAGCGAGCATCAAAATGAATTCTTACTTCTGGTAATCAATCAAAATACTTCTCTTTCCATATATCAAATTTGACAAAACTTTTGCTTGGAAGATTACTCAAGGTCAATGAAAAGTTTAATCAACACATCAAGAAAGCTAAACATAATTCTTATCACGAATTCATCTTTCAAACTTAGGTGACTACATAGAAAATGATAAACTAGTTGACTTAACCAGTGAATTTCTTAACTCCAGAGCAAGATGAATTAACTAAAGCCATGAAGACTACCTAGTATCTGTCCAAATGAGCCATAGATAACATGTGTTGCATCTTTTGAATGAGTAGATAAAAATGCATTCAAAAAGCTGGCACTGGTACCCTACAAAAGAAACAAAGTGACAGAAAAAATAAGTCATGTGCTATAAGCAAAAGCAAATTACTGCCAGTCAAACAAAAATTCAAGCTATGATGAGAAAAAGTTGTTTTTTTCTGAAAATCACTAGGAAGTTTGAAAACAAGTAGCCAAATTCATTATCTCAAATGAGAAAAAGAACACTAAACAACATGAGGAAAAATAAACCTGAGGATAACTGATTCAACTAATATCATTCATAAAAAAGGATTGACTCTGCTATGCCATGCTCAGGAAATAACCCTGTTTTCAAAATTCGAATAAGATGTCAAATGAATGCTTTACCTTCTTCCTTAGAACTCTCCAAGCCATCTGCAAAAAAAAAAAGGTAAATAATGAATTTTACTTCGTTTTAGTGTATCGTACGGTATACATAGGATGGAAGAAGAGATTATTTGAAAAGGAAAGCATGAATCCCAATAAAAGCTACTAAATAATCCACAGTACGAATTGCTAAAACTCAGAAATCATTAGCATCTTCACTTGCATTCCAATTTCCATATAAAATGAAACTCAGTGGTAAATAGGCGATACTTCATTAAGCAAACAAGATTGGACCATTACGGAAACAACCAAAACATCTTCCAGAATACAACGACGACTCTTGTACACCACAATCAACAGAAAGTAAAATAATAAAAAAAAGAAGAAAGCCTTCAACTGAAGGCCACATGGAGCGAATCGTCCTGACAAACCCAAATTAAAGCCGTTGATAGCGCATTGTTATGTGCTAGGCATATCTACATCAAGGAACAAAAGCTATGTTAATAACTATTCAACAGCTATGTAGCATCTACAAATATGAGCAAGCCGAATATCTCAGCAAACATGGAAAGAAAATAGAAGCAAATATAAACTCAGATCAGCTTACAAAAGAACACCGTATCTCTAACAATAATCTTGATAGACAATATCTCGACTCCAATCAAACATCTATCGGTACAAAGCAAAGAAAATCAACAATAATACACCAACATCTAAGAAAACAAACATCGGAACCATAATCTGGTTCTTCCCTTGTCAACAATGAGTACCGCGGCTCTGGATAAAGACCAAAAAGGTAAGGAAGGAGTATAAGAGAGAAGAGTAGAAGAGCGAGGGCGGCGGATGTAGGCCGCGCCCGAGAGAAGAGAGGAAGGAGCAGAGAGGGAGGAGCGATCTAACCTCTCGACGGCAGGCGCTTGGAGAGAAGCAGCGGTCGAGCGGCAGTTGGTGATCGAAGAGATGCAGTGCTCGGACAACGGGAAATTGCCGACCGCTTCGCCACGGCACGAGAGGGAGCAGTCGCAGGCCAGAGGGAGGAGGCACCGGTGGGGTTTGGTTCGCTTAGGGCTTTAAGAAAGACGAACCGGTTGGTTCCGACAACGCGGTTCGACTCGTACGAATCGGTCGAGTTTACCGAATCAATCAGTGAGTCAGATGAGACTCGGAAAAGATAATTAAATATGCAATGACAAATATAACATGATTAAATATGTTGAGGAAAACGTCCTATTTAACCAAAAGAAATGTAGTTTACATGAATTCCATGCCGATAAATCGATGACAGTTCCATCATAAACCATCGAATTGAACTTTGATGATCTTTTATCAAATATATTCGTCATGAATTCCATGTCGAATATTATTAGACAAAAGATGACAAATATATCGACGCTAATATATTTGTTGATAGAGCATATTATGAATCTTGCCACGTGAACACGGTCTTCAACTATGTTAGTGCAAACGTGGAACCTTGGGACGAAGATGAGGCGTCACGTCGAACGTGCCATTGTGAATTTGAGACGACGACCGCTCCCCTCCTGCATCGTCTGGAGCTGCACGAGCGAGCATCGTCCCAACAAAGATCGCTCCAAAAAGCTCGGGACGAAGTCACCCAAAGGTACGAACTCGCTGCCCAGGGAGTCGACCGCCGTGTGAAGATCACATACAGTTGACTCTTGAGCACTAGAATAAAAGCCCCCTGCCAATATCTGGCAAGGGGGCGGTAAATTTTCTATGGAAGTTCCACTGACTTGATCTTTGAAGGGGCTTAAGTCGAGAAACTCCTCTCATCTTGACCTAAGCCGGTCTGTAAAGACCCGACAACGATAAAGCAAGGCGTGCTCACTGAAGAGGCATATCCAGACCGACCCCAAGCTCAACCTGACCCGACGAAGGTCTCATCTTTGAGATGATCTTAGACATCGATAATCGGACCAAACCATGTTGACTCCTCGACCATGATATATAGGTACACTAACATTTGTCATCTTTTATGTAATCAATAATCATGACACAATCACTCTCTTGACCTAATATTTTTTTTTAAACACTTTTTTTTACAGATTATGAGAAAAACAAATCTAATCCTAAAAATCCAGTGAACAGTTATGGAGTATACAACCATTAGCTTACAATTTTCTCCTTTAAACAAAATTCACGAAACATAATCTTTGTTGATGTAGCACATAGTGTAGTATTGGAAGATTGCACTTTTAAAGCATTTCATCATCTTATATGGTGTTGTGAGCATGTGATCTGAAATAAAAAAAATTCAATTCTTTCCTAATATAATGGACGTCCAGAATTTGTAGTACGCCATTCCAAGTTTTACTCTTAAATGAGAAACAATAGTTCAATAAGCATAGTTCTAAGTGTCATATCTGGTTTAGTAAGAAACTATGCATGACTTTGGACATTTTACTTGGATATCATTGTATTATTGTATTCAAGTTACTACTGCATTATGAATATTTGATGGTAGGCATTTGCTTGCTGGGTCTACTAAAACCTTTGCGCATTTGCATTTGTTTCCGAACTCATTATTGGTGTTTCATTAAACATGCAAAAGCAGATAAATATGTAATCTCCCCGAGTTCATTCCTATTCTGCATTTTATCGAATTGTTATTATTATAATGATGGTTAGTCCTCTTCCTCTCTTTTTTAAAAAAAAGTTTATTGTAACACTTTTGATTAGTCTCAGTGAACAAAATTAAAATTGACTTATAAGGATATAATAAGTATAGTCTGACATCGAAAATAAAAGTATAATGAGTGTAGTCCGACATCGGAAACGGACAAGATTAAGATTCACTTATAAGAGTGTGTACTACTATCAACTTCAACTTAAGCATTTTGATCAATGATTTAGACCAAATGAAATTAATAGGTCAGTTAACCTATCAGGCTCGGGCCATGACATTTTCAACATAACCCAGATCAAATCCTAGCGCAGTACATGTGAAGCGTAACCCAATGGCTCCACGGGTAGTCATTTCCTATTGAGGGGGGGGGGGTTTAATCGAGGGTGTGACACTTAAACATAGAAAAAATATTATCAAGGCCGATGATCTGCATTCCATACCTATTATCGAACATGAATAATGATACCTCCATCTCGTGTGGCGCAGTCAATGGTCCAGCAGATGAAGCTACCGAAAGCCATGGAACGCAATGTGGTTCGAATCCACCACCTCAATCTGTTCGATGGATGGATGCAGTGCGCAGCCTGCTCCCACCACCTTCAGATCTCGAGTCCGGGAACGTTGCTGCCGTATTCCGTCTTCGTCTGCACCGCCACAAGATTCAAGGTGGAGTAGATCTCGGTCGACAGCGGATGAGTTTTATCGTGGACGACGAACCGGTGCACGCCACCGTCCACCTCAATCTCACTGCAACCTGGTGCCTTCCTCACCCCTCTCCTCTCCATGGCCTCCCTCATCAGCTTCGCCTCGTCCCACCGCCTGGCCACCGCGTACACGTTTGACAGGCCGATGTACCTCCCATCATGATCGGGCTCCATCTCGATCAGCCTCTTCCCCACCGCCTCCCCCAGCTCGACCCAGCCGTGGGTTCGACAGCCGCTGAGCAGAGCTCCCAAGACGGACGCGCTCGGCTCCACGGGCATCGTCCTCACGAACTCGTAGGCCTCCCGCACCTCCCCGGCTCGACAGAGGACGTCCACCATGCAAGCGTAGTGCTCGATGTGCGGTGTCATGCCCGGTTCCTCCAGAGATCGAAAGAAGCCCCGAGCGTCCTCCACCAAGCCTCCGTGAGCGCACGCGCTCAGCAACGCCAAGTACGTGATCTCGTCCGGCGCCACACCCGCGCTCCGCATCTCCTCGAACATCTGCACCGACTCCTTGCCCAACCCGTGCATGGCGAGCCCGCCGATCGTGGCGTTCCAAATGAAAACATCAGTCTGCTCAACTGGAACATCTCGAAACACCTCGAGAGCTTCGTGGATGGATCCGCACTTGGCGTACATGTCCACCAAGGAAGTGGCCAGCGCTAGGCTCAAGCGCAGTCCCTTCTCCTTCAGGTACGCATGCATCACCCGGCCCCTGTCGAGCGCCCCCAGGTGGGCGCAGGCTCCCAGCACGCTGACCATGGTGACCTCATTGGCTCTCGGCCTGGCGGGGTGAGCCCGCATCATGTCGAACAGCATCAGCGCCTCTCGGTACTCCCCGCCCTTCGCGTAGCCATCGATCATCGCGCTCCAGGACACCACGTCCCGCTCCGGCATACGGTCGAACGCTTCCCGCGCGGCCGCCAGATCTCCGCACTTGGCGTACCCGTCGACCAGCGAGTTCCAGGACACGACATTCGGGTGGGACATTCCGTCGAACACCCTGCACGCCGACGCCACGTCGCCGCAGGAGGCGTACATATGTATCATCGAGTTCGACACGAAGCGGTCCGATTCCAGCCCGTGCTTCGCGGCATGGCAGTGGACGGAGGCCGCGAGGGTGATTAATGAGAGACGGGCGCAGGACTTGGCGAGGAAAGGGAAGGTGAGGTGGTCGGGCGGGACGTCGGCGCGCAGCATGCGGACGTAGAGGGAGAGGGAGCGGTTGGGGCTCTTGGACTTGGAGAAGCCGCGGATGAGGGCGTTGTAGGAGAAGGCGGAGGGCCTGGGGAGCGTTTGGAAGACCCGGTAGGAGTAGTCGACGTCGCCGACGTCGGAGACGGCGGAGAAGAGGAGGAGCTTGGAAAGGAGGAAGTCGTCGTTGGAGAGGCCGGAGGTGGTGAGCTGGGCGTGGATCTGCTTCAGCTCTCGCATGCATCCGCAGCGATCGATGAGAGAGGTGAAGAGGAGGATGAGATGATGAGGAGTTCTCGGTGGTGGCGAGAGCGGCGGCGGGAACATCGGAGGCGGGAAGAGTTTGCCGTGGGCTTAATTATTGTTTTTATATTATAACTCGTTAAATATATATAGAATCACACAGTTATATCTTAATTTAATTTGATCTAAAGATATTTAGAGTTCATCGTAAGGGGCTAAAATCTCATCTTAGACGTTTATTAATAATGAGCCGAGCTCGAGATAAAAAGTTATTATTCTATTGGGAGGAATCGATTTCTTCCCTTCAAATCCCCAAACTATTTCTCTGTTTAGAGACGGGCGACAGCCCCTGCTCAGGCCGATTATATTCCTTCGTTCCTGGAGGCCTCCTCGTAATTTTATTGGTCGTGACTGAGGTCTCGTAACCCCTTGCGACCAGGAAAACATTCTCCGAACCATGAATGTTTCGATAGATATGCTAACATGATCGACTTTGGGTGACAAATTTTAGTCCATGCGTCAAGCTTCCATAAGAAAATGTTACCCAGACGTAGAAGGAATATGGAAAAGGTTGCTTCTAGCCGGTGACACTATATTATGAACCCAAGTTCTTGCAATATAATGCTTAATCATGACCAACATTTTGGGGCTGAATTATGTCTACTCACTGGATATAAGTGGGAACTGATCCTACGTATTTAGTCAATTGAGAAATTGACTTCATCTTTTATGGAGCAATTGAGAAAAGTTGGAACACACCTTTGCCATCTCTTCTACAAGAAACAGATACGTAACACCTCTCTTGGCATCTTTGAAGCCATCATCTTCTGGTCATCCATATCTGTGACTTGTGTCAAAAGAAACAAGAAGGAAAGAATTTAAATCCCAGTATGTGAAAATAATACCAATAATTGTTTATATATATATATATATATATATATATATATCATACAAAAGAGAATCCATTGACAACGAACAGAGGAATGAAACACAAGTATAAATGCAGGTAGGGGAAGGCACGGATTCAGAAAAAGTACACTCCAAACACTGTGATCTAACCCGGAAATTCAATAGATTACTTATCGAGGTCCGACTCCGTCGACACTCGATACTGATACAAGATGATCTTAGCAGTAGCTCCTCTTTTCAATTACCTGGAAGACAAAAAAAAAAACATCAAACGTTTACTGACCAATGCATTATTTTGAATGGCATTTCTTTTATCGATACAAACTGACTAACTAATCAGTATCTGTACAGCAGTATGAATGTAGTCGAAAGGTAATCATCCAACGGGGGCAGAGAGGGAGAGAGGGCAGAACATGTGCAGTCAGAATAAGAGAAAAAACACCATAGGAACTTCTTAGACATGCAAATGCGATGGACTAAATGACCGCCTATAACCATTTCTTTTACCATCCGCACTTTATACGGCAGGTAATTAAGTACAAGGTTCAGTCACCAGCGTTGGCTGAAATAAGTGGATATTAAAATATAAATGAAGCTCTTGATCAAAATCTAAACTCTACAAAATAACAAATTATGTGCTTCCAAAATATCTGTAGAGATTGAAGTAGCTAATATAATTATGTCAAAGAAAAGAAAGCATCGACACACCAGAGCAGTCTTCAGATGTTCCTGAGACAGTCACCCAGCTTTGAGAAAGGAAATAACAGTGACAAGGGACAACATTAATCTTTGCCCATCCTGAAGGAAATTCTGAACTTTATCATAATGGCTTGTACAACCGTGTCCGGTAGAAGTCACATACTTTTTCAAAGAAAGAACCTGAGATTTTGAACAAGCTTCAACTTGTCGAAGCCCAATCTTAGTCATAATGCAGTGTTGCATTACTTTGCATTAAATCACCTACTATATCTAACCTAACAGCAGGAGATGGTCCACAAAGCTAATGAATTATCAACTTCAAGTGAGACTCAAAAAGGGTTATGACAAAAATATAATGCATTCTTAAAGATGCGTGAATCAACCAGCCATTCCACTGAACAATTTTCCAAATTGATCCGACCATCAGTCAGATTGCGTCCATGATGAAGTTACACATGTATCAAGGTCATATTCCCACCCCAACTCAACAGGTGAAGTAATCCAGCAAGAAAATATACTGACATTGTCGCTTTAATGAAGCCAAGAACATCATATAACTCATTTTCAAGGAAGTTGGACACATTTGACTCAAACAGACTAGGTGGCCAATCATCCTCTGGAAAGTCACAAAAAATTGGTGATCTCGTTATCAGTAATTGCCACAAAAATTATGTACTTCATGTTTCAAAGCATCATCTTGATGCACTTCATGAAGTAACGATAAGAAAAGGAAAATAAAAGACACCATCTTGCAAAATCAAGACAAGCATACATTTCTAGAACAGCACTTGATCATCTAAATTCCAAACAAAGAAGTGGATATGTATCTAGCACCAAAATGTACCGTTTCTTCACTAACACATCCCCATTTGACAATGCATCCTTTGCAGACACAGTATAGAATTGCTAAAACCTGTTGACACCATAATACAAGCGCTAAATTGCAATATTGGTTTCAGACAGTCAAATATAGGCAACAATGCCACAAAGATTGTCAGACCTGAACTATACAAGTTAACCTTAAAAAAAGCAAGACAAGCAAACATCTCCAGCACAATTCTTTGTGGTCTCAGTTCCAATAAAATTTACATGAAACCTAGTATATAAATGAGTGAATGTTTTCTGTTAGTTTATAGTTTAATGGTTGCATAGAAAGAGGCATAAAATGGATTAACCTGTATACAACCATGTTGTTAAGGCTTAGTTTCTGTGGCCCATTTCAGACAAGGTTAACTTAACAGAAACAGAAAAAAAAAAGATGCTATACAAACCCAGGTGTCTGAACATCAAGTCAAATATTAAATACTGCCAAATTAATAACCTAGACAAAATTCAACACTGACCAAAAGGAACCAACTCTACCATAGATCAATACAATTTACAAAAAGGGAATATCCATTACACCTGCAAGCAAGACACTTCAAACCTGAGATGCATTCTCAGGTCTTCCTGCACAACCAAATGAATAGACAAAATAAGAACAAGCATGTCAAAGCTTGCAGACGAACTATGAAATCGCCTTGTCCTAAAACCAAAGATCAACACTCACATTAAGCACTCTGTGGCTTAGATGCAAGAACCCCAGACTTTTTATACACAAATATCTTGATGCCTTCCCATCCATCATATCTTCCCAAGGAAAGTCCATACTTTTTAGAAGTCCACAAAAATGTGTATATAAATGTATATAGTTAAAAAAATTGCCTTTGGCTTGCAAAAAAGTTGATGGTTTCCATCTAAAGCATGCTTTCATCCATTGCTAACCTATTGAGCAAAACTTCACAAGGATTGCAATGAGTGGTTCCTTTTCATTAGTTTGCCTTGCATCTAATTTGTGGAGCCACCCTTCTTCCCCACTGACCATTCTTCACAACCTAACCTTTTTCATAATCAGCTGTGAAATCCTTGATTGTCTAATGCAAAAGACATCCCTAGACAAACAAATAAACTATAAAAGTTGATGTCAAGATGTCATTGCAATATGTCATTTTGAAATATATCGCAAATATAAAATCACACAGTCAGTTCTAGCTAAGATGAATCGGCATAACATCCAGGTGTTGGGCAGTTAAAAAATAATATATACAAAAAATTTGTGTTGTTGAGATGAAAGTGTTGAAATGAACGTATAGAATTACTAGGAAATATAAGAAAAAAAATTCTTATTTGTGAACAACTAGGTATCACTTCAATAGAGGATAAGATAAAAGAGAATTGTTTAAGAAAGTATGGGCATATGCTTAGGAGACCTATGAATGCAGTAGTTAAAAGAAGAGAAATGATTAATGTTAGTAGTAATAGGAAAGACAAAAGAAGACCTAAAAAGACCTTAATAGAAACTATAACTAAAGATTTAAAAACTCTTAAGTTTAACTAAACATGTGACTTTTTACAAATCTTAAAGGCAACAAGAGATCCATGTAGTTGACCCTAGATAGTCAGGGCTTACAGCTTTGTTGTTGTCGTCGTCGTCGTATCCAGGTGTGAACCACTTTTTCTCATGTGAAATCATTACTTATCTAAGTATCAGAACAACTAATCCTACTTCCATATTTTCAACAGGAGAAAAAAATGTATCAGTTAAGCAAATGGTTCTCCTCAAGATCAACATGACCCTAGATGACATGATCAAGTTAAGCAGAAGATTGTCCTCATGATCAGCATGCCTCTGAATGAAATTATACCTACGTTGACCAGCAATTGCCTGCTAATGAAATAAACCACTCCAAATTCTTCTTACATTCTTGTTACAACTTGACAAAATTTAAACCAACTTAAACTGGTGGCCACATGAAACACATGGCCTGCAATAAAGAATCAGTCATTAAGATTCCATGTGTTGCAGCTGTCAATTCTAGGTTTCGTCCATCAGAAACCAGCTTCTTCCGAAAATATTTATGAAACATCTCATTGGAATCCTGGCTGTATCAAATGCTTTTTACTAGACAATAGAGGGCGTGAAGCCATCAACTTCATACTCTTAAGGAAACAAACAACCATATATCCCGTAGTTAAATAAGAAAACATCCCCAAAACAATGTCAATGAGATTTGAGTAGCCATAATCCATTACAACTTAACACCACTGAATGGCAATATAGAAAAGCTAACAACCTAGCTTCTTCCATGATGTTCTAATAGTTTCCTCGAGTAGCGATATCAAAAAATTAAAATCACTGTCCTGGATGAGACAACTATTTTGGCATATTTATGCAACTAAACCGCAATCCGTAACATACATGTGATAAACACTATCCGAATCGCTATAAGATATTGGATGAATATACCCATAACACAAAGAAAATCAAACAAGAATAATGTAGATAGTGAAGAACCACACCTTCAGAGTCCGTGCAATGCAGGATCGCCATTAATGTCAGAACTCTCTGCAGTTGGAGTTGACGAATTCCCTTCATGTTCTCCAGCGACAGGTTCGGCTGCAGAAGCACCACCTGGATTCACTACATTGGCTCGAGGGGCCTTGTAATGCTCATATTCAGGATCGTCTGTCGGCAGCTCATATCGACAAACAGGGCAAGAGTTGTGGAGATCGAGCCATCGGAGGATGCACTGCTTGTGGTAGATGTGACTGCATGGCATCTGCTTTGCCACGGTTCCAATCTCGAAGGGATCCATGCAAACCAAGCACTGAGCATCATCGGACGCCAACAACTCCTCCCCGACCTCTACATCCGGAAGGATCTCCACGGCGGCCTTCGACGCCGGCGGAGTGCCGTACCGGTTGGGATCGTTCTCGGCCAATTGCTGGATCAGCTGCTCGAGCCCGGGGCCGACGTGGTAGTCACCGATGTTCCCGACCAAGCGATGCCCTCCGCTGCCGGCACCGGAGGCAGCGCCGAGGGAGAGGGTCTGGATGAGTTCACGAAGGGCGGCGACGGGGCTCATCGGCTCAGCGCCCGGCTCCGCGGGCGGGCTCTCGAGAGCGCGATCGCCACCTGGTGCGGCGAGGTCGATGAGGGCGGAGAGGAGGGAGGGGATGGCGGAGAAGGCATCCGCATCGTCGAATGAGAAGTGGAGGTCACGATCGGGGTCGGGTTCGGGGTTAGGGTTAGGATTAGGATTAGGGTTAGGATCAGGGCCAGAGAGGTCGAATTCCTCGACGAAATCGCCGTGGCAATGGGCGCAGGACAGGCCACCGCCGGCGGCGGCGGCAGTGAAGGTCCGGTTGCACTGGTGGCAGAAGTAGCGCTTCTCGGCGGATACTGCTCCGGCGGAGGCCATCTCCTCGTCCGACCCACGATGCAGAGAAATTTGCGTTTTATTCGTATGATTTCGACGCAAAAAATCATATATATATATATATATATATATATATATATATATATATATATATATATATATATATATATATATATTATATACACACACACAAGCACACGAACGAACATAAATAGTTTTAATGTGACAAAGACATCGACTAATAGACGACCCGTTGATCGCGCGGGCCAACACATTTGGGCCTGAAGAAGTTTGGATGCTCTGCGTTTGGACCCTTTCGAAGGAGGATCTCATCGAGCAACGAAGTCAACGCACACTGTCTCATCGAGGCTGGTATGATTCGGTCGAACGCAGTGCACCAGTGCTCGAGCTTGTAATCTTCTCTCTTATTATTTCGATTTGATTATGGGTGCGTAAACTTGGCTAGTCGTAAGACCAATAAAAATATCATATTTGAAGTCACAAATATGATTTCGATCAAAATGACCGAGGTGGGTGGAAAGGGTTGGAGTCACGAGGATCAACCACAGCTAAGTAAAGAAAGAAGAGAAAGAAAATTATTGATCCCTCTCCTCGTTCAGGTCAAGAAGAGAGATGATAAAAGGATTATTTGCAAATCTTCCTCTCTCCAATCTGGGGGAGAATGAGATACTACGGAATGATGCTTAGCTTTGTCGAACTACAGTGGAGAAATCTCTCACCTTTATCTTGAGGTTCTTCTTCTTTCGACACTTGTATATCAATAATTATTGTCTGCTTTAGCTTTTTGGACTCGAAAGGTATAGAATCTCTCTATTAACTAGCCTTGGTGGTGTAGGTAGTGACTTTATTTACAGTAGCTAATATACAACCATGTACATTTAACTTTTTAGTCCTCTCATGACTTGGGACATTTACATGACATAATAAGCACATATAAGTGGCTGAGATAATGTCATATTCTTGAGTTGTTTCCTCGTTCATTACAAATGATTTCTCTATCTATTTAGCATTATCAATATAGTTAATGTATGCAGTCTTACCATACTAAATAAATGATGTGTGATGGAAGCGATCCAAGTTCACAATGGTCAATCACGGCCTATAATGGAACGCTAGAAAGGTATAAGAGGAACCTTAGTTTGTAATGCGTTGATCACCATCACCTTGGGAAGGGAGTTTTCAACCATAGTTCCCCACATCCATTCTTCGATTGCTTGTGTCGAATTATTTAGTCGCCTGCGTCCTGTAAACTAATAAAAGCTCTTACCATACTGTAATGGATCGCCCACAAATGTCAGCATAGGAATAAAGTAGTACATCATTTGAAACTTGGCACAATATAAAAATGTGTAGTAGGCGTGCAATCAGAATATCCAAATAATATATTTGACAATGCTAAGTAAAGGAAATCTGATGCATGATATCCTAGCAATATAAAACAACAAAGGATATCCCCTCCTTGTTGTAGTGCTGCCATTGCATTTCTCGACGTCAGTCTTTAGGTTGATCAAATCGATCGTTCCGAGAAGAAAGAAATACAAATTGGAAGAAAAATGATACAGAAAAAAAAGGACACATTAATAGGTTGCTATATGCTTGTACAAGTCACTTCAATCATTGGAATTATGCTTCACTTGATGGCGTACGATGGTGGAGAACTTGGAAGTAATACGTCTACACTTTTGTCTCCAGGCTTTGGCTTTGTCCTTGAGGAAATTATTCTATTCTGTCCATGTTCTGACAGCTATAAGGAGACTGCAATGTTTCCTTGTTGTTTTTATACTGCAAGTTGACTGCATGCGTCATGGCATGTAATGGAGAAGGAGAATAGGGAAGAAGGAGAGAGAGAGAGATGATGTATTTGTTTAACCCCGGTGGGAAGAGATGGTAACACGCAAAAGGAGGTGTTGGTGGCTAACACAGTGCTGGATTCCAGGTCATTAGATGAGGATGATTGGGTGGGGGCAGCAGCCACTTGACCCATGTTTTGCTGTTAATGGAAGACAATAAAGAGAAATTATACCTCAGCAGGACGATGGAATCATGTTTCCTCAATCTCCTGCCTGCCTACTTGACATTACTTCTAATCATCTAATGGCTGTTTAATATGCTCTTATTAATCCACTGGTCTCCGGGGAGAAGAAACAGGTGGGAGAAGAGCCAAACTTCAGCAACTTTTCTACCAGACTTGGGTTTCACGAGCTTGAATTAAGTTGGCAGAGATAGGTAGGTTAATTTCTATATACCTCCAAGAAGAAGAGTATGATCCAATATAGATAGAGGTAGATAGAGAAACAATGATATCAACGTCAATCTTTCTCTCTTAACCTTCTTCCCATGAAACAGACTCTAAATTTGAACCACTCATGGATCCATTTGGAGTGACAAGACATCTCCTCTCTCCCAAGCAACGCTATCATACTGCTGGTTGTCTTTCAAGATAAAGAGAATGCAGGAAGAACTCATGCAGCCCCTCTACTTTGATAAAGCCGGCCACTGGAATGAGGCTTTTGCAGACTGCACTTTTTAGTGATGTGTAGAAAGAGAGAACGTACTTGGATTATATGTTCTCGTACTGTCGACGTACTTCAAACTACGATCCAGGCACTGCAGAGGATCGGGAACAGCAGCGCTCTTGCTTTCGAGGTCTCTACCCGTTCTTATGTGCTATTACTCTAATATGAGATTCTTAGCCCCATCACACCGAGGCCGTGAAGCCATCATCTTGGAAGTGAGGATGCCATGGCCGTGATTCTCATCCTACATATATGTATAGCTTTCTGATAGGTGAGGCCTACATATGAGATCACGTCAATCTCATGCTCCACTGGTCAGCTTTCCGAGAGACAGTGCCACTTGGTTCCTGGGATGGAAAACCATTTCTACTGCTCATCTTATTCATGGGTGTGTGGAAGGAGGAGCCATGCTCCACGTCCCCACTTGGCTCTGGTGAGCTGACCCCGGACACTGCACTTCTTGATGTGGATCAACAGTACCCATCGGGGGCAAAGTCGTAGTCCGAGTCGGGATGTGATGAAGCGTCTGCTCCGCGCGGAGGCCCACCGCCAACCAGCCGCGGGTCCGCCACAAATCCGCTTCAAATTATTCCGGTTCCGATATCGTCACCCCCCCTCCCCCCCCGTCCACGCGCGTAGCTCTCGGACGGAGAGGGCCGGGAGGGTGCAGCGAGCGCGTACCGAGGCGCGCACTGGGTGCTATTTATCTGTCCCCCTCATTATTGGAAAGCAGGAAAAAAAAAGGTCAAGCGAAAGCGACGACTCAAGAAAAGAGGGCACCGAGCGGACCCGACTGACCGAGCAGCGGGCCCCGCATATCAGGTGTGACGCCACCAGAATCCCGGGTTGCTGTCCGACCCTCGGATCTCGATCCGACGTCGACCAGCTCGTCGGGCCCAGCGGGTCCAAGTAAACGAAGGAGCGCCGGGTTGTGTGTTGCGGTAGAGTAAACAGGCTTCACCTAACCACAGAGGAGGTGACAGCTGGAACAGCGGGATCCCGTTCTGTGGCCATAAGTGTTTTGTTCCATCGTTTTACCGCGGGTATTCTTTCCATTCTTACGTTGCATGCATGCTTGAGGCCGCCGTAAAAGAGAAGCGTTTTCCTCGGGTGTTTTTACCGCGGACCTGCTTTCTACTTTTACGTCGCATGCATGCTTTGTGATTGCAGTGAAAAGGATGGTACCCCAAAAGTGTTTCCTACGGGCGTTTTACCGGCACACTTCTTTCTACTTTTACGTTGGTTGCATGCATGCGTGCCTGTGATTCCTGCAAAGAAGATGTTCTCCGGAAGCGTTATATGTGGGTGGAAAGTGTTTTACCTCGAGTCTTCTTTATACCCTTACGTCGCATGCATGCTCATGACTGCCGTTCACGAACTATTTGTTGTGAAGGCCTCGAACACCAAAAGTCGTAGCTTTACATTAAAAATCATCATTGTCTTCTCGCCACACATGGGCTCAGAGACTGTGGGATTATGTCAGTCTCTGGTATCTTGTTCTCCACAAGCTCTAATGAAAAAGTAATTGGACATTGTTGTTTGGCAAAGACAACTGATGTCTCGGATTCAAAATAATGATGTGTTTTCAATTCTGGAGGTAAATTTACATTCGATATGAGTTGTAATCGGAAGATTTTTGACAGGGAGCAAACTGTAGCAGTGAGCTTATCCAATGGAGATCACTGTCACGCAACAGGAGTGGTCCCTGGGGAGCCTTGAAGGCTCTTTGAGTGTGGCACAGTAAAAGCGGGTGTTGGTGGTTGCACTGCAGTGCCCGGCTCCCCCACCTCCGGCTGGACCACAGCCCCTCCTCCCGACATGGAAAGCGACCGGCGGCCGATCCACGGCCGCAATCCTCCACCGTGCTCCCCGCCCGTACCACCACCTCGCGTCGCGCACATGAGCCTGACTCAGGTTTCGAATTCTGTCGGCCTCGAGCGGTCGATCAGCAACGTCGTTGGATCGGATGCGGAAATGGCCGCGGCCTGAATCCGATAAGGACCTGAATTGATCCTTTGTTTTGCAAGCATGCCGATAAGTCTCACTCGTTGAACGGTGGATACCTAGTCAATTATTGTGATCGTGGACGGAGATGGAACGGGTCCAGAATCGGAGTCGGATCTCGGATGGGCCGACTCCGCTTCTCTTCTGATGGCGTCGAGGGAGGAGACGGCCGGTAGGACGCGAGGGAGAAGTTGAAATAGGGGAGGGAGGAAGAAGGCGTGGGCCCCACCAACCCATGTGCTCTTCCCTCTGTCTCCACCCGCTCCTGCTTCTGCGCCCTCTCTCTCTCTCTCTCTCTCTCTCTCCTCTTCCCCTCAATCATTAGTCTTCTCCCACCTCTTCAACCAAACGGACCCTTCGCTCTTGCTCCCATCGCGCCCCCCCTATCTCTCTTCCTCTCCTGTTCTTTTCTTTTCTATTTTTTTAATCTTTTGTATTCTTTGCGCTGTTCTCACTCGCTCCGTGGGGGGCCATGAGCAACCCTGACGGCGGCACCAGCGGCAGCGGCCCGCTCGAGGGCCAGAAGCAGCAGCAGCGGCAGCTGGCGCCCGCGGGTGGGAACGGGGCGCTGGCGGTCAAGAAGCCGCCGTCCAAGGACCGTCACAGCAAGGTGGACGGCCGCGGGCGGCGCATCCGCATGCCCATCATCTGCGCCGCCCGGGTGTTCCAGCTCACACGCGAGCTGGGCCACAAGTCTGATGGCCAGACCATCGAGTGGCTCCTTCGCCAGGCCGAGCCCTCCATCATCGCCGCCACCGGCACTGGCACCACCCCGGCCAGCTTCTCCACCGCCTCCTCCTCCCTCCTCCGTGGCGCCGCGGGGAACTCCGGGGCCGGTGCACCCCTCTCCCTTCCCACCCCTTCCTCATCCGCGGCCGCTGTCAGCGGCGGTACCCACCTCCTCTCCCACGCCCTCGCGCCCGCTCCCTTCATCCTCGGCAAGCGCCTGCGCGCGGACGACGACTCCGGAGGCAAAGAAGACACCGTCACCGGGGGAGTCGGCGGCGGAAGTAGTGGGGCGGGGATGGGGATCGGTCCGGCGGCTGGATTCTGGGCCTTGCCAGCCCGGCAGGATTTCGGGCAGGTCTGGAGCTTCGCCACGCCGGAGATGGTGCCGGTCACGCTCAACGGGAGGTTCGCGGGTCAGCCTATGGGGGAGGCGTCGGCGGCGCGGGTCGGGAACTATCTTCCTCTCGCCGGGCACCTCAACCTGCTCGCCTCATTGTCGGGCGCCCCCGGCGCGGCCGCCGCGGGGGCGGCAGCTGGGACCGACGACGAGGCCCGCTGATTGCGTGGGTGGGTTATGGTTAGGGTTCTAGTGGTTCGCTCTTGCAGTCAAAAAAACAAAAAAAGCCTTAGTTTGTTTGTGGGGTTGGAGTGATGCGGACTTAAGTCTTTTATTGCCTGCCTTGTCTTTCTTTGGCCCTCTTTCTTGATTTCCGTCTCGGTTATTAGGGTTTCTGTGGATCGGCTGTGCACAATACTTTCCCATGGGTTTCTCAAGGAGACTACTCGTAGGCATCTCGGAAGCACAGATGATGATGGATGGTTGGAATTTGGCTGCCTTCGCAAAGGGCTTCTTCATTCTACATCTCTGGGGATCACAGGAGAGCGCTTGTGGCTATCCCCTTTTTCTCTTTGCCGGAGGCAGTGCGAACGAAGAATAGGGTTTCATATTGTGGTCATCGTATGCAGAGAGCATGATGCTAATATTGTACTGGCAACTCACTGGGAGCATTTGAGGTAGAAGAGGGCGTGGGAGCTTCAATCCTGATCGGTAGCTGGGAACATGCAACACCACCTCGATATTCTACTTCAGGGAAGCCTCTGTTGTCCAATCTGTAAGTTCCCCGTTTCCAAAGCTCCATTCTATATTTGTAGCCATATTTCTTTGATTTACCAGCATGGCAATAATGGGGTTCTGTGTATGTATTTGTGGACCATTTGGTTTGTGTGAGAGCTAATAAAAACTGTACCTGTTCTTCTCGCTGCTGATGCTGCTTTGCGATCGATCATGTCTAGTGTGATTTGTGTGGTTATCGTCTTGCCTTCTCTTCAGCTGGGCTGTCTCTCGAAGTTGTTCTATCTTTTTGCTGCCTCATGTTCTTGCCTCCTTCCTTGTATTTCCATTAATCAAGATGGGAGTTTTTCTTTGTTGCGCTGATGGTCCTGAATGCATGAGCTCTTCAACCATGCTTTGAATTGATTTGTTTATGCTATATCACAGTATTTCACTAGTGGTGTCCGGCAAAAAGTAAAAGTAGATTAGGATATCATCAAGGAGCTTTAAGCATCTCAATCCATACCACCTCACTCCGTCTCTGTTTCCTCTTCTTTCAACCAAATCGATGACTCTGGCCTTCAAATTTCTCGGGTCTTTTCTTGTCCAGAGACCAACCTCTTATCAGGAAACTGTTTTCTTCTCGAAAAGCTGCAATCTGTGAGTTCTTGGATTGAAATCGACCGATTCCAATGAGACAGAAACTTGTGGAGTAGAGGTACATACATCGAGCAAAATACTCTCTCTATAGAACATCCACCGGGAAAATGTGAGTGAAGCGGTCGCCTCTGATTCCGGCGCTGTGAAGTCTGAAGCTGCTCATGAACGTAGACGCCACCACGGCGAACTGCTGCAGCTCACCGAGCGGGGGGTGTGTTGTTCCTGGGAGAGCACACAAGTATTCTGCAGCGGGAAGAGGCCCTGTGAATCCAGGCGATAGCTTCCCTAATGATGTGCCCTGTGATAGTAACATTTGATCGAACTCCCGTGATGCTCAGATCTGATTCAGCCTCCATATCACTGAAAGGTCGATGATCTTTGAGCGGTCCCTCGATAAGGTACGATGCCTTCAACGTGCGATGTATCTTCGAATCTCTGTTGCTTCGGGAATCCTGGGATAGGGGCGAGCATGAGGAATTGGTTGGATCGGGGAAGAGGATTTTGCAGAGTAGAGGACAGCTGAGACCTTCTGTTGAAGGAGAAGCCCACATCGTACTTCTTCATCGGCGAATGCTGTCTATGGAAATCACGGCCAAATTCTACCGCTTCTGTTTTGCTCTTTACCACGATTGCGACAGATGACTCCCTGGTACAAAAGAACGAGTCAACGATTAAGCCAGTGTTAGTCTTTGATATATAAAGAACACTGCATGCTGAAGTCGATATATCTTCTTGTTTTAGCATCTGACGTTCTTCTACAATGCTAATGATATCGAGGGACAAACCTTGAAAGGTTGAATTTTCTTCTGGCCCGATGATGGTTGCACAATGCAATAGTCTGTTGATAAAAGAAAAGGCCGTCACTTTGTAACTGCATCGATAGACATCGTTCGGGTTCTTACTGCTTGATGATGTCATAAATATCGTCGACTAATGAGTTGACACAATTGGTCTGCAAGGGAGGTGATTTGTGAGGGTCGATTTGGCCTTATAGTGATGAGACCACAAAGGTTGCCCGATCGAAAGATATTCTGCTGGTGGGGATCCAGTGCGGGATTGTCGGAAAGATGAACTAGGATCTTTCTGGTTGCAAAGTTCTTCCCTAGGGTTGGGTCATCTGGGTGTTCTTAGGTGGAGGGTTGTCTCGTGACTGTGTGGTTGCGTCTTGACAGAGTGGTCACCTCCTGATTGTCGATGATCCTACTACTGGTCAAAGATGTCCTGCAAGCTAATCACGTAAGTAATGACACGTGTAACACGCTACATAGTCTTTTTGCTTATTATTATTATTGATATTTTTTTTCACTTTATGTTGCATATATTGTGATGTCTATAGATCTGTGCAATGTAAATCGAATCGTGATGAGATCGCGATAATAAGACCGATTCGTCTTTAAATACATACCTTAAATAATCTCAATCTTAGATTACTCAAGAGAAACATCGAGATAACCGGATAGACTGATGTGCTGTGTATCCGTCTATATGATAGAAGCAGTTGATCTCATAACTACTCATGTGGGGATACTAAGGATATAATGCATGTACTCATTGGAGAATGAGTTTACTGACTGATCCGCTCAGAGAATGTTGGATGATTAATGATACCTCATTGTCAGATAGCGATTTCGTGGTTCTAGTTGTGTATTTGATCTTTAGACTTGAGATACCAATGATGCCCTATATGAGTACTCGGCTCTTTGATACTGGACTTATAGGTATAGATGTTCTAAAATCTTGCACAACCGATAATCAGGAGTAGTAGTCAACATTACAATGACAATTGAGTGTCGATAGAGGATCATGCACTCTCAATGTCATGAGAGGAATATTCTATGTATTCTTGCTTAGGCAAATCTCTAGCTAGAATCATTTGGATCGAGAGCGAAAGAGTTATTCGGGAGAATCTGATTAGAGCGAGACTCGAGTAAATTCCTGTAAGCATGACAGCACTATGCCCGGTATATGATCACTGGGATATTAGATAGATGAGGGATTATAGATACATGGTAACTTAGGATAGACAGGTCCAATGGATTGGATTCTCTTGTATTATCTAGGGTCTGAGACGTAGTGGCTTAGTACGTCTGTAGTCGATGAGTCGAGTAAATTATTATAAGAGATGATAATTCACTCAGTTAGAAGGAGTTTTGATAGGTATGACTTACGATCAGCTCGATATTGGGTTTAGAGGATCACACACATATGGTATAACTCCACTCTGCGAGTCTCTAAGCGAGCACGACCCGGGTTGCAGAGTTATTCTCGAAGTCGACTCGGGTTTGCGTTCAACATGAGGAGGCGAATCAACACCTTGTGGAGGCATGAAGGAGGGCGGAGGTCGAGATCTCTAAACTATCATTGGATCTAGGCCTGGCCATCCGTCATACTGAAGAAGCCGAGACAAAAGAGGCCTGGAAGTTAAGGAGGCGAAAGGGGCCTGAGAGGAGGAGAAGAACTAGGCTTTAGGAGAGGAGAGACGTAACATCCTATAAGAAATTTGAGGGGTTCCAATGTAGACTCTGGTGCTTCAATCAGATTGTCTACGAGTTCAGGTACCAGATCGTCACTGGTCATTTCAAGACGAGGTACCTCAGACTTGAGATCGAGAGATTATATCTGCGAGTCCTCGCTGGGATAAGTGGCACAATGGATTAGTTCGCTATTGCTTCTACTCGTACATCTTCTTCCATTCGACGCATCGAAGCACTCATCTACTTCTCCCCGGAATAGGATATGGCACAAAGCACCATGAAAACCCATTCAAACTCCTTTCTCTACGATCATATCTCTCTATATTTCCTCTCCAATGATCCTTGGGCACATCAGACAGTTTAGTTTCATTGTTGCTTGTAAGAGAAGCTTATTATACTCGGAGGACAAGAAAGCTCAGTGGTGAGAATTTTTACTACAAACCTACTTGTCTTGTGATTGGTAGTATTGGATGCTCCACGTGGACTTCGCTTCTGCCCAGTTGTAAGACAACGTGTCGACCGTGGGACATGTACTACTGTACGGAGAAAAAGTGGAACGCGACACGTCACGGTCTACAAGGCGGGAAAGTAGCCTTGGCGTCCCGGGAGACACATCCTGGATTGCCTGTTTCTCAGACGATTCCAAACACGGATGGGCGCCACAATTGGTCGAACAGCCAACATGGGGCCGATAAACTAACCAAGCGTAAAGTTTTATCTTCAATATAGTGATCGGATTGCCACACGCGATCCTCGATCGCCAAAAGATGTTGGGTTCAGTGGGCTGTTAGTGCACACCTTTGCAGCCTCGAGCGCTTTTTCTACCCACCTGTTTTACTTTCGTTGACACAATTTTGCGGGACCCATGTGAAAATCTATTAATACCACCAATCATTGTGTGGGTAGCTAAACGGAAAACATATAAATGAGCAAAAAATCATTCAACTACGGAAATACAACTGCATAGACGACTCGAGAGACTCACTGTCCGTTCAATTTATTAATTTATATTTATTGCATTACTAATAATATTTTCCAAGTAAAGACAGATCAGGAAGACGCTCCACAGAACAACTTGGAGCGTCCTCTCGTACGTAACACAACGCTATCACCGCAGTTGTATATATCATCTTAGGCAACCCTTTATTGCTTTCGGCTAGTTTGGGCTGAGGATGCTAATATACGTAGGATCGATGTTGCTGTAGGGCTCTCGCTCCCGAAGCCTATGGAACAGAGATCTCTTCAGTCCAGTCTTCCTCCGCGCCATTCCTGATCTCACCCATTTTGGCCCGTCAGCCGACGAACCTGTGATTACGATGACCGTCTTCTCGCTAACCAGGCTTGCGAGAGCAACCGTCGCTTCGGGCTCCATGGCGGACGAAGCATCCACCAGGAAAATGTGAGTGAAGTGGTCGGCTCTGATTCCGGCGCTGTGAAGCCTGAAGCTGCTCATGAACGTAGACGCCACCACGGCGAACTGCTGCAGCTCATCGGGAGGTGGGCAAACGAAGCACTCCCCTTCGTACATGCATGTCGGCATAATGTCCTCAGGCACAAGATCCCAGTCTCGAAAGGCTGCATAAGCTCGGAACAACTTCGTCTCTGGGATTTCGTCGAACAAACTTTGCATGAGTGCATCACACGTCTTGTTCCTGGGAGAGCACACAAGTATTCTGGAGTCGGAGGAGGCCCTGTAAATCCGGACGATAGCTTCCCGAATGATGTGCCCTGTGATAGAAAGATGTGATCGAGCTCCCGTGATGCTCAGATTCGATTCAGCCTCCATGTCACTGAGAGGTAGATGATCTATAAGCGGTCCCTCGATGAGATAAGGTACAAGGCCTTCAAGGTTTTGAATCCTTCTCAACGTGCGAATCTTGGAATCTCTCATGTTCAGTGGAGCCTGGGATATGGGTGAGCACGAGGAATTGGTCGGCGGTGTTGGATCGGGGAAGAGGATTTTGCACAGTAGAGGATCTGCCGCAGCGGAGACGGCCACATGAGACCTTTTCAAGCAAACTCTGTTGAAGGAGAAGTTCACGTCGTACTTCTTCGCCGGCGAATGCTGTTTATGGAAATCACGTTCGAATTCTGCCAGTACCGTTGTACTCTTTACCACGCGTACGATGACTCCCTGGCACAAGAACAAAGCAAGTGAATAAACGAGTGTTACTCTCCGAATCATAGTTTCGTATACAAAGAACAGGGAGGATGTCTTCGTCGAAGACATCATGCTGAAGCCGATGTTTGAGAGACAAAACCTTAAAGGGTGCAGCGTCCGTGTTGCCTGAAGGTTTCAGAATGACATAATCTCTTGATAAAAGATAAGGCCGTCTCTCAGGAACTGCGTCGATCTCGAAAGCTACAAAGGGATAGACATCGTTCTGTTTCTTACTGCTCTTCCCGGTTTGTCCTGCGTTCTGACTTCTAAACTCGGTCTTTGCCCGCAAGTCCAGAGTAACTTCCGACAGTAAATAATCGCTCCATTTCTGGTTATTACAGACACCAACAATTAATTATGAGATGAACAAACAGGCAGCAGTTTAAAGTTGATGCAGAATGTCCAACTTCTTTGGCCATAAGCTGCAGTAGACATGGAAAGATCGCTATTCTCCCGATTTCTTTCCGTGGTAGCATTGCCAGCCGACGGTAGACAATTAGACAGGGGTACTGAGTAGATATGACAGAGAGTACCTCTTGCTCGTAGTCCTCTGCATAAAGCAAGGTTGCGAAGTATTCGGCATAATTCTGCGGAGACAATGGCATCTTCAGAACTGGCGGCAATATGTTTCTCTTGATCATCACCTGCAGATGCTCCGGAATGTCGTATCTTGGAGTCGTGCGCTTTAGCTTGGATCCAGGTGTTCCCGGCGATCTTCCGTCAGATTCAGGTGGCTGTGATGAGAGGCTAAATGGATAAGATTTTGACGGGAGTGGAGAAGCTGGAGACGCCTTGGATGACGAAGGAGAAGAAGATGCAGAATCGTTGGATGAAGGAGAAGAAGTGTTTGGCCGAGGTTCGCCGGGATTCTTGGATGTGAATTGGCTAGTGGTGTCGACTAGGACGGTGAGGAGATGTTCGTAAGGCGACTTTGATGGAGGAGCGCTGGCTGCGGAGACCTTGGATGACAGAGACGAAGATGCAGCAGCTTTTGACGAGGGTTCAGAGGGATTCGACGGCAGCTGACGCTTGTCGACATAGCGCGTGGCACTGGTGACCGTGGTGGAAGGCGACTGCGTCGAGGCAGCAAATGCAGAAGGCGGTTTCGATGGAAGAGGACTTGCCGTAGCTGCCTTGGACGACGAAGGGGAAGATGGAGAAGCCCGACATGATGGTTCGGAGGGATTAGACGGGGGCTGATGCTTGGCAGTGGCGACGGCGGAACGCGACTGCGACGGGGCGGCAGGTGGAGGAGGTGACTTCCATGGAAGCGGATTTGCTTTGAAAACCTCGGAGGACAAAGGGGAAGATGGAGAAGCTCCTGAGGAAGGAAAAGAAGCTTTCAGCGAAGGTTCGGAAGGATTCACCAGCTGCTGGCGCTTGACGGGATCGGCGGCGTCGGTGACAGTGGGTGACGGCTTGGACGGAAGAGGGCGAGCTGCCTGAACCTCGAACGGAAGAGGTTGCGAGAAAGATGGAGAAGCCCCAAGCGAAGGTTGACGGGGCTGCACCGGAAGCTGGGGTTTGACGAAGTGGAATGAGTCAGTGGTAACTGATGAAGGAAACGACGAGGCTTGCCCCGTCCTCGTAGTTGACATCAGCGCCGGAGATCGTGTCGACGAGTCGTCCGCCCGATAATAGTTTCCGCCATGAGTGCTACTTGTACTTGTTGCATTCGATCGATCGAAACCCTTGTCCTCTTCTTCGCCGAAGAAAATGCGTCGCAAAACATCAAGAAAACCCATGAGAAACTTCTTCACTCCGTCTTTCTCCGATGATCGTTACAGGAGCAGAGAGTTTGCTGCGCTCGGTGTGAGAAGAGCGTCTCCTTTTCAGGTGAGAATGCTTAGACGAGAAGTCTTCGTTGGCAAGGGGGAAAGTGGCAGCGGACAGGGATCCGCGGGATTTACGCATGTGATGGCACTCCAATCCGCTCGAAGACCTCGCACGGACTCGGTGATCTCGCACGAACATAGCCAATGGTAATGCTTTATATTCAATTCTGTGATCTGGCTGCTACATGGGATCCTCAACAAAGCGCTGGGTTCGATGCCTAGTTAGTGCGCATGAGCGCTTTTCCGAAACTTTTCCCTTCCCCCACGATGTTGTTACCCAACCATAACTCGCGGGAACCACATCCGGGCCTACTATTTTCTCCAATCATAGTGCAGGTAAGAATAGAAAACAATTCACCGCATCAGCGGCACCAATTCGGCACCTCTCCAAGTCAGCATTCGGCAAGTCGTAACGATTTCGTCTCGAAGTAAAGAATAAATGGACCGAAGAAAGCAAATGATACGTTTATTTATGACGTGGGCGATTTCCTATAAAAATATTTATATTTTTGAATATTTCTTAAACGGTTTTTTTCAATAGTATCTCTAATTTGAAAATATCCAAAATAAACTTTAAAAATTTTCGCATCAAATTTTTTCTTTGTTTTTTTAACGACTCTTAAATTATTATTATTATTATTATTATTATTATTATTAGTATTTTCATTTGATTCGTTTACGATATTTTTTAATAGTATCTATTGTGTTTTTATTGATGTATTAAAAATATTATAAGTAACATCATATTATGTTTCTTTAATTACTATTGTTCGTAGATCATTATGATATCATACTTTTAGGCTTGTAATTATTTGGTTGAGGTGAGAAGTTTATTTTGATTATCCATAGTATATTTTTTAGAAAGTTTTATATTATTTTTTATTATGATGGCTAAAAACACTATAATAAATTTTTTTTATCTTTATTTATGTGATATTATTTTTAAACTATTATAAAATAGTTGAATAATAGTATAATATATCAAATGGTTTCTAGTGTATATTGATTTTATTTGACTCGTTTATAGTATTTTATGTAAGTTTTATATTGTTTTTATTATGGTGACTAAAACATTACAATAGGCCAAAACAGGTAAAAAAAATTAAAAAAAGTATTTTTAAGTTTTTTAAATTAAGAGTACTATTTGTGACAAAGAAAAATAGGAGATAACTATTGAAAAAACCCAAAATGTGAGTATTTTCTATGAAAAATCACCCATTTTATTATCACACATATGAGGATTCAAAAATGATTGAAATAGGATTTAAAAAAAAAAAGGACTTCAATCAGTATATATCATCATCAGTGGCAACAAACATCATATTTAAATATTGAACCAAAATTAATGATTAGATAAAATTTTAATTTATGAGTCTTAGTCAAAATAGGAGTTTGTATTATAGTTAAAATCAAAATATTAAGTTTGATTTTCTATAAATAAAAGGGTTTATGTAATGTTTGAGGTATACAATTGGGAGGGGAGATGAAGTAGAACAAAGGCTCAAGAATTCAAAATGAAAGAGATTATAAATTTTTATCTTAAATAAGAGTTTTTAATTTTAAAGTATCTCTATTATCACCTTACTATGATTTCTTGATGGTCACCATCTCTTTTGAGAGGAATTACCAATATGGTGTTAGAGCAATAATGAACATGATTAGAAGTATATTAAAAATTAAATCATTATTTAATAATTTTTGAACTAAGCCTACATCTTGAAGTGTATATATTTTAAATTCATATCCCTTAAAAAGTATAAATATGAACATAAAAAAAATATATAGAGTAATTATAAGCCTAGTGTGAGTCATCTTAAAGTTATGCTTATGTTCTAGATGAAAAAAAGAAGAAGCTTGATTATAAGGTAATAACTTGTATATTTTTGGGCTATAATGAAAATTCAAAGGCTTACAAAATTTATAATCTTATCTTGAGAAAATTATAATTAGTAAAGATGTTATTTTTACTAAAAAAATATTTTTAAATGAACTATGGATGAAAATTCATATGATTGATCTAAAGAAAAGAAGAAGAAGAAGAAGAAGGAAAAGAGAGGTATGAGGAGGGAAAAAGAAGGAAGAAGAAGGAAAAGAAAAGCATACGAAGAGAAAGGAAGGAATTGGAAAAGAAAAAAATAAAAAAGGAAGAAATAAAGGATCGAGTGTGAGAATGGAGAAGAGAAAAAAAATTACAAGCTGATGAGAGAGAGAGAAAGAAAAGATTAAAAAAAAGAAACATCATAAAGGATTTGGTTTGATATCCATTAGATTTGGAATAGGTCTAGAAAAATTATATGAGATATGGTTTTAAATTCTCTTGTATTCTTATTAATTAGATTTATATTTTGAATTATAGATTTGATATTTATATTGTGAAGGGAATAAAAGAATAAAAATTGATGATGCTAGAAAAATAAGAAAATAAAAGAAGACATAATTATTTGTATCGAGGAAATTCGATTAGATAAGTATAGCATAGTCTATTTACATATGTTTGATATTTATAAATGCATATGGATTACATCATTTAGAAGTCATTTTGTTATTTAAAAGTATTACTAATGGATTCAAATATTGATAGTTTGAAAAACAGATGGTTTGAACTATTTAATGTTTTATAAGTATTTTTAAGATATCTTATCACTGTCCATCGTTACATTTAAAAATATTAGAAGAATAATATATGATTACATTTGTTTTGAAAAGATATACAAAAATGATTTGTTTAAACTCTTAGTTTTATAAAATAGTAATTGATATGCTATTTTTTATGATATGATAATTGTTTGGTGGAGGTTAGTTATATACTAACTATATATTATAAACTATACTAACTATATATTTTATAAACTAATTTCTTGTAGACCCGTATTTTGGGCCCAAGACACGTCACAGTCAATGAATTGACTAACGTCGGGTCAGAATCCGTACCAAGGTACGTCCATCACGCTAATTCGTGACGTTGTACATGCCAAATCAGAGCCTCGTACTAAGACGCTACTCGATATGTCCACAACGCCAACTCGCGTACGATCGACACTCGTACAAAGGTATAAAAACCCTTGGCCCATCCGAACAGAGGGAGAGGAAAAAAGAAAAAGAGAAGAGATCCAACCCACCACTAATTGAATTATCGGAGGGACCAAAGTCGGAAAAACACTCGACGAAGGTCTTTTTTACAGGAGAGCTGTCATCCGCAAGCTAAAAGACACTGATCACGATCACTCCCGACACCCGAAGTAGTGGTCGATCGATTCCGAAAGTCAGCTCATCCGACTAGAGACTCCTGACACTATCCCGTGGACCAAGCTATGCTGAAGCATCAATTCATCGACACCTAACACAAGAAAATATGTGTTACATATATCAGTTAGATCGTACAACGTCAAGAGTGCTGTTCATGCTGCAAAACAATGCCTTGTAACGAGAGGCCAACCCATTTGTTCTTAGCTTCATACTCCACGGACCATATAGTTTTGCTTGATTCCTGCTGCTGTGTGCTGCGCTAGTCAGCTGAAGTGAGCTCGCGTTCCGAATCCTTGTTTCGAGCCTCGCATATATGATTGCAGCTCCTTTCTCCTCTCATAACCACTTGAGTTGTATCCTTCTTCTTCGTGGTGTTCAGATCGATGACAAGACATGTTTAGAGTGCAGTCCAGTATGTCTCACAGGCTGCCGGTGTCATCTAAAAGCTATAAACATTAAAAAAACAAAAACAGTTATATGTTATATGAAATACAGAAATAATTTTTTATAATTAAAATTAAATAACATTATATCGACTTTACGATACATACCATTTGATATCATTTGAAAATGATATTTGTGTGATATGCAAAAGCATCATTTTTATATTTAAAATCACTGTCAATTTACAATGAGAACTAGATTCTCATTCTTTTCTCTTTCTATCCTTTCATAAAACCACTTAGATTGTTGGTTCAAGAAAATTGAGAAAGAAACTGTAATATCTTAACCGTATCTTTTATAAGATATCTATTTATAGACGAGAGCAGAGGATCTATGATAAATTATTAGGAGAGTTCCTCTCATATCCTCTAAGGAATCATATTTTAATATTAACTTCTTTTTTATTGATCAATATCATTCATCATAATTCAATTAATTTAATTATATATCTTATCCAATTATAAAGAATCACATAATCTAATAAAATTTCTACAGTAATGAATCGACACAATGACAACATATCTTCAAAATTTATATTAGAAGTTAATAAAAACTTACACTAGTTTACAATGATCTAACAAGTAGATTTATCATTAATATGGATTCAACTATTTTAATCGAATGTTTATCCTTAATAAAATTAATCAAATCAGTTATCTAAAAAGTTATCTTTTTAAAAAATTATGGTGTCAATCAACTTTTTTTTTATTGTATCATAAAAAAAAAGTGAGTGTTGATGTGATGATAAAGTTGTTCCTTCACTTTCGTAAGTTAGGTACATTGATTTTTCTCGAGCTACACATTCATGATTGCACAAGTTATATAGTTTATTTTTTATTCATAGATAAAAAAATATGACCCACTCAAAGCAACATTTATTTTTTATTTTAATTTTCTTTTAATGCGGAAGAGATAATAATATTAAGGCCAATAGAAGCTTTAAAAACAGCTAAGATTAAAAATACTTTAAAAGAGGATGGCAATGGCTCCCTCCTCCTCTTGAAATGCTCTGCTCTTTCCAACTGTTAGCCTCTTTTTCCTTCAGCTTTAACAACTACGCCAGCAATCAGTCAAACCTTAGAGCTACCGCCGTGAGCTCTCGAGAGCATATAGTAGTAGTAATCAGGGCCGAAATGAAGGAAGAACGAATCCAACACTGCTGGAACCATCAAGTACACTAATATGATAGGAGGACGTCGCCACCCTTATCCACGTCCTTTCCTTCAATTATCTATAAAACTAGAGAGTTCTTGGCAACTAAGATAAGAATTGGCAGGTGACGACGACAAAAGCAAGCAGTACAAATCTATTGAGACCATAAACCACTGAGTCCAGGTTCGGACAATTGATTTCTTTATGATCTGACAAAAGAAAGATACTACTATTGTGTTCTTCTACTTGCTCGTGAGCAATCTTTGGAGTTTTGCATTTAAGCATGTGCTGAGATTGGCTTCAGATTCTGTTATTGTGTTCTGCCTTTGAGCAATCTCAGCAGTCATGAAACTATCTATGTGTTCATGCATCAAACAGAGTAGAAAAGCTTTAGATGTGTTCCTTCTCATGACTCTTTTTCTTTCTTTGCTCGCTCACGCATTCACATCGCATGATTAGGGAATACACAAGTTAATCAATATGATAGAGACTAGATTCTAAATGAACTACGTAAGAATTGGAGGAAACTCTAAGAAGACAATGTCATGAACATCTCTCGCTGTCACCAAGTCAGGACGATTACTTTTATGGTAGACATTAAAAGTACATGAATTTATATCAGGTAGAATGCTCGAGCGATCTAAAAGCTTGGAGTGGGTCAGCCAGTGGAGTCCTTTTGCCTTCCCAATCACTCTTCTTCTTCTTCTTCTTTTCTTTTGTTTATCCTCCTGCCATAATTGCAGGGAGAAGGGCACGGAAGTCAATTGTGTGGTCCACTGAATCTTAGCAATCACATTCCTTGATCTACGAGGGTCCTACCAACCTACCTAATCCACCATCTCCAGAATATCGCATCCATGCTTCTCTAATGAATGAACTGAGAGAAAGTCCACCGAGTGTTCTTGTACTTGGGCTGCATACAAGAAAACAAGAACAGGTAGAGTGGCCTCGGTTTCCTTCCGACGAGAACAACAATACTACACCTCCATCTGAAAGACGACCATCCCACCGACATCATCATCATCTTTGGCGACGGCAGGACCACAGAACGTGCACTCTAACCTTGTCTTCCACCTTTCTTCCGACAAAGCTTCCGTGCGCCATCTACAACCGAAAGCATCAACGGTATACTCACTCATATCTGCTAGCTGTGGGCACTTTGATCACCATGGCATACTTATCCTTCTTCTTCGAAGAAGAACCTAAAATGAAGGTGATGGTGAAGGATCATAAAGCGTCAATATCTCTGGGGTCCTCGAAGGCTCGCTGGCCCCAAGAACAGTGGCCATTGTTGTCGCCGGCAGTGACCTGTGGGCGCCTTCCAGACTGTAAAGCTTCGTAACAGTGATAACAGGAGAAAGCATGGAGTTCATTTATGTGGCTGAATCTGTAGATATGCCTATAGATTATGCATATATAGGAAGGAGACCTAACTCTACTTTTGTGTCTTTCTCATCACTTGATGTATTATATGAGAAAGCGAGATAGAGTCCTAGGGGTGATGCAAGGTTGCTCCACACGCAACAGTTGATGCATGTAAGACATGTATCCTAATGATATATATGTATATATATCTCATGGACAAGACAATATGATAAGATGCAAAAGATACTGTATTCATCATATCGGGATACATATTTTACACAAAGGTTTTATATACCTATTCATACACATCCATGCAGCTTCATCAGTTTGTAAAGAAGGGAATATGTATGTACGTATGTATATGCATATATATATATATATATATATATCTAATGTAGGTGGTGTATCAGAATACGCGTATAAGTTGCATGACGTAGACAATTAAAAGTCAAGTCAAAGTACCCAATCGGGTGGGTTTTACTAAGTCACTCATTACGTGGTGAGTGCAACAAGGTGCAAGGAAAAATTGCCATACAGGAAGGCATCACAGTAGGCATCTATATGAGGGTACACGCCTTGTTAACTTCCGTGTAGTTTACTTGGACTATCCTTGTCTCTCAGTCCTCCTCATCCCTTCTTATATTCTATGTCTCACTGGCTGTGATCTACAACCGAGCAGCAAAGGGGAAAAGAATCTACTACTCTCCTTCTTGCAGAAAAACTTAATGGATCTATTGATGAGGAAGCCAAAGGAGAAAAGGAAGGGGTTGGAAATGATGTATCAGATGGCAAAGATGACCTTTTTGCTTCTCGGCTTGGTTTCTGCCGCGCTCGTCCCTTACTCCCTCGACACCTTCCTCTCTCTTCGCAGTCTCTGGATCCTCTCCCAGTTTGCCATCTTCGTCATCTGGAAGCTCTATATATATATATATATATATATATATATATATATATATATATATATATATATATATATATATATATATATATATATATATATATATATATATATATATATATATATATATATATATATATATATATATATATATATATATATATATATATATATATATATATATATATATATATATATATATATATATATATATATATATATATATATATATATATATATATATATATATATATATATATATATATATATATATATATATATATATATATATATATATATATATATATATATATATATATATATATATATATATATATATATATATATATATATATATATATATATATATATATATATATATATATATATATATATATATATATATATATATATATATATATATATATATATATATATATATATATATATATATATATATATATATATATATATATATATATATATATATATATATATATATATATATATATATATATAAGAAGGAAGGGGTTGGAAATGATGTATCAGATGGCAAAGATGACCTTTTTGCTTCTCGGCTTGGTTTCTGCCGCGCTCGTCCCTTACTCCCTCGACACCTTCCTCTCTCTTCGCAGTCTCTGGATCCTCTCCCAGTTTGCCATCTTCGTCATCTGGAAGCTCTCCAGCACCAAGAACGGTGAAGAACATCGACCCAGCAATGTTCTTGACCTCACTCTTCCTACTCTACTCTCTGATGACTCACCGGAGACCTGGCTGGATGTCCTTCCCTCCCCGACCTCCGAGACTTGGTACGATGTCCCTTCCTCCCCACCCACTTCCACCACCTTCTCCTGCGCTAGTCCGTACGAGACGGAACCCTTGCCGCCGGAGGTCGAGAAGGTGATGATGGAGCCACCGGACGAGCATAAGACGATCGATGACACATGGAACGCAATCATGGAGGGCGGCAGTAAGCGGCCGGCGAAGAGTGCGCTGAGTCGACATCGCCGTGATGAGCAGGGATCGGAGACGACGGTTCCCGGAAAAGGGCTGAAAGGGCCCGAGATGCCGAACGAGAAGGTTGCGCCGGTGGTGATCAATGAGGAGGTGGGGTGGAGGAGACGGGAAGTCCTCGTGGTCGGCCGAGACGAGCTGTTCCAACGTGTGGAGACGTTCATCAAGAAGCACTACGACCATCTCAGGCTCCAGCGCGAGGAGTCGGCGCAGCGCCGCTTCTTGGAGAGGCTTCGTTGGTCCTCGTAGTACAGTCTCCAACGTCCCTATACTTCCTCCTTTTGTGCGTCATCCTACATCACCATTATTAGGCACGCATTCTGTCCTAAAGTTGTGTGTCTGCACGCGTCGCCATTACAGAAGTGCTGCTGATCTGCTACCAGTCATGGTGTCGAAGTTGTGTATAGAGATAGCTCATGTAAGGAGACCTCGGTGTAAATATGCTACTGGAAGAAACTCTTCACTACGTGAAGCATCGTCTCTATGTAACTCTCCTTGTGAAATCTAAACTCAGTCGGACGTGCTACTTCTTTGCATTGCCTCAGCGCTCCATTGCTTCTCCCGTAACCTAAATTTCTTCTCCTGTAATTGGTGAATGCAAAGATAATATGCACACAAAAAGGTCGAAGCATATTATTTTGGTCATGTTGTTCCAAAAACATTGGAGAAGTCACCCAAACCATCCAAAAACTTCTCCATATAATTGAATGGGTTGGCAACTGCTAACTCTGGATCAAAAAGGGAAAAAGAAGAATAAGAAAAGCTTCCTTTTCACAAGCTTATCTTCTGCGAAACATCTATTTGCATGACTTGGTCCGTCGAAAATGACATGTTGCATATGTTTAGCATTGACTCTAGACCGAATGCTCTACGTGGGGTTTCCCTAACCCAGTATATTATCTGAGTCTGGTTAAGAATTGCTGGATTAGGTAGGGTTAGCTACTTGGTCAACTCTCACTGCTTGCCTGAGCCCTACTCCTTCAAAGTAGATTGGTCGTCACTCGTACATGTAGATATCACAAATATGTCATCTGCAAGTAAAGCTTGTCTTTCTTAATGAATCACCATGTTACTTTCTGATGTATATCTTCCACCTTTCAGGTGATGCTATTGCATTAAACTCACTTTGGTAATTAGCCCACCAAATCTTAGACTTCCAACGCGTTTCGGCATCAGTACTAATTTCCAGTCTCTGTCATGTTTGACTTAATCAAAGGTGATCAAGTAAACAATATATTATATACGGTACATGAAAATGAACAGATGTGAGAAGTGATCAGAAACTCTAGAAGATGAAAGACCAAACAAGTCTACAGCAGCAAAGTTAGTTGGAGAAATTACTCAGAAAAGAGGCAATCTTTAGCATAATTGACTTGCATGCAGTCAAGAACAACTGATTTCATATACTGGGATGGATAAGCATATTCTTGGATTCTTGGTGTTAAATATAAACATTAATTAGAAAGACCCTACAAATTATGGTTATTCCTTAAATATCATGTGTGTGGAAAGATGTAGGACTAATATTTTGATGAGGATTTCTTGAAGGATTTATGTGAAATGATGTGCAAAAAGAAAAGAAGCTTTGAGGTTGAGTTTGAGTTAAATTTAAGAAGCTTATAATTTATTTACATATGAGATTTGATTGTTCTTCATGGATGTCACACAAACCAGGTAAATTCTACGTCGAGTATTATTTCTCCATGTTCATGTTTTATCGTTGTGAACATGATATGTTTTATTGTTGAGATGATCATTTCTCGTTTGTACAGCAAAAGTTTGCAACGTATGAGAGGTTAATTAATCTCGGCTGCATTAGCCAAACTTATTTTATACAAATCTGAAGGATGATATGAGTCAAACCTACATGAAGTCCCTAATTTGACTCGACTCAAGCATATAGGAGGCTTTCATGTGTGGTTCAAAGACTATTGCAGAAGTTTATTATTGTCTTAAAGCCATTCGGCGGACGAGTAGTTCGTAACTCGCCATCAGCTCGGAGCGTTGACGAGCCATGGAGTCCTAATCACTACCCCACTGCTGCACCAGTCATTGATTAGCAGCATATCTACTACGATTCGGATGTAGACGTTTCCGAGGGAGGGGGAGCAAACACGGCGTTGATCTAAACGCAGAGGGACACTGAATTCTTGTGGCCGAGACAAGGGAGGAGGGAGGAGGCCACCACGTTAATGCCTTCGCCTTCGAAATGAGTTCTTTTTCTTCCAGAACTTAGACGCAGCTGCAAAGATCGATCGCAAGTAGAAATGCTAAGTACTGTCTTGGGCTTTCAGGCAGACAGAAAAGGGATGTGGGTCGTTGATTCAGAGGACTTGCGCTTGCTTTCGCGGTTGACCTGGAGTAGTCAACGTGTATGAGTGAAAACCTCCGGCTTGTTTGTTTTCCTTTGACATGTAGTTCTTGTCGTTCTTGACAATGCTTATCTTAGTGTGAATGAAAGAAGTTTTGGCATCTTAGGGAAGTACAGAGAGATGCGGAAAGGACGGAGAAATAAAAGGAGAGAGAAGAGTGAAACCTGTGTTTCTAGAGCTTGGATTCTTTGTGGCATTTAGTATAAGAAAAAGGAGCCCTGTTAACGCATTGTCATTGTTGTTGTGCCATGCTTTGCCACTTGCAGCGACAGCTGACTATTGAGATACACTATTAGATCTCATGGACGTTAAGATAAGTTTGTGACGTAGCAACTAGTCGTCATCTATTTTGATCATGTTGAGTGGCTTCCGAAAGGTCAAGTCAATAACTCCCCAAGGAGCCGACACCAAACATCAATGTCGTTCTCAGTCATCCATTGTGTAACGTGGAGTAGATTACACAGGAAAAATTATGATGTGCACAATACAGCGATAGTTCTTTGTTTTTTGTTTTAATTGGCCATTGATTTTTTTAAAAATAAAATTGCGTGATCATACGAGTAGAATTATTGATCAGATTACAAATGTATATTCTATGTCAGATGCCAATAAGATAAAAATTTCTAGAAAGCAAGCGAGTCACACTATCTTTGTGGATGGATGTCGACTACAGAATCCACGACCAAATCTTGCATAGCTGACCATACTCAAAGAAGGGACGAATTCATCGTCTGTCATGTCGTGGGTGCTGTGACTTCCTAGCGAGTCGAAATTGCCAGTAAAGCCACACATCAGCTATGGTATCGCAGTTCTACCAAAATGTAGACATTAGCAACAGATCCTGTTTAACATCATTCTTCAAGTGTAATAGGCGTTTCTGATGTGGTAGAACACCTTCGAAGATCAAATCCCGAATCCAAAAACAATCTCCTACAAGTTGCTTCAATCAAGCGATGGTGATTTGGAAGACTACCAAATCACATCTCAATATTGTATCGAGTTCTCAAACATGATGCAACCCTGGTTAAAGATCACGTCCGGTGAAATAAACAGGCATGAGTTCTGTGCACTCAGGCCCATTGCAAACAAATATGTCGAGAAAAGCAGCCAACAAGAGAATCAAAAGGCCTTGTCATCCATTGATAGACACATATTACTTTGGAAGAGCACTTCAAAACTTCTAGTAGGAACCCTAGTTAATAAAAATGTGGCATCCCATAAACCCAAACCCAGTTTTTATCAGCTGGCACACAGGTATAACTTACAATCACAGTGACGGCTCAAAAAGAAATCTTCAGTTCATAGTGTTTGCAGTCTATTTGTTTACTGGGTTTTACTAATCCCATGGTCCACAATAACATCAATACTGTGTTATAAGTTCTTTAAGACCACCAACATATCAGATAACTCGCCATCCACAGAGGTTCTGTTATTCTCAACGGGCTTCGTATTGCACAACTGCATCATTTGAAAAACAAACTATTAGTACAGGGAAAAGATTCATGGACATAGTTGCATAAAAAAAAATGTCATGCAGGTATATAAACAACAAAAAATTGCTTTAAGGATAAAAACAAGCATATTCTTTGTTATCATTTAAAACCCATAATATATGAAGAAATGAAACAGTTTAAAGATGACTTCAGGCTTTCACCAACTTAGTCGAGTGATTCATACTTGATCCCAGGAAAATAACTGAAAACAGTGCCACCGGACAGGACAATTGAGTCTGCTTTAGTTCAATGATGAAAATCACTATATTCTTTTCTAATCCACTAAATGAGACTCAGCTATCTCTGAAACTGTCTTGCCTAAAGTAACAGTTTGCATAATTTGCTGCATACCGTACTCTGTACACTACGTTTATATTGCATGGGATAAAATACATTGGGGCCAAAGTTGCTGTCTGATGCATTTTCACATTATGACAATTTATATTTGAACAATGTTCAACTTTGACATTCTAAAGAAAAAAGATAGCAACAGGCACATCGGTCAGATGCAAATACATACCAATTTCTTATAAATCTAAGGGGCATACAACGATCATTCAACATTCTTTTATGTCTCTTCTCCAGTTTAACCATTTCACTTTAACTCTACAGCTAATATCTTCATCAATCTCCAAAAACTCCAATTCTGTTCAAAATTATAGTTAATAAGATATTTAAAATCTTACTTCTATCACCTTTTTGACTATTTCTTTCGATTACACCCACAAGTCTTCTCTAGACATTGCTAAAATTGCACTTCATAGTTCGATCTTAGTTTCACTTAGTCTAAAACACACACTTATATAAGATTAATTGCCATTTTCAAGATTAGGCACTCTAGATGCAAAAGATTTACCTAGCTTAAAGCTAAGCGAGAATAAAAAGAGAAGGAGAAAGAACAATTCGAGTTTAAAATTAATCAATACTCGATAGGGTCATGGCAATTTAATGCCAAAGATTTATTCTATGCTTGAAGCTCCCAACTATATCCTTGTATTTTTATCTACCTTTTGCCTTGAATTATTGCACCTAAAATGAAGAGATGCCCCATTTTTCTGTGTCAACCTTCGTTATGTTGTTTGGCATCAGTAAGCAGTGGCAGCTCCAAACTTAATATAGGGCTAATGTAGTAAAGGTTTAAGCAGTATTAGTAACATCATTAAGAGAACAAGAATGCATTTCTCATCAAGTATCGTCAATAAGCTAGAACTGTAGAAAAAGAGGCAATCTAAAAGGAAATAGATGTACAAAACAGGAAATTTAAATGAAAAAATAACATTCATACTCCATATACATGCTGTATGGGAATTTTCACTGTAAAATCCCAGATAACGATTTGACACATAAACGTCAAATCTTTGAACATATAGTCGCTGATATACGTTATACAAAAGCACCATAAAACAATTAAGAGCAAAGAGATGAATCATCATCAAAATATAGACTCAAAAAAAGCAGATGACCGATGAATCCAAGACAAAACAACTAGTTAAGTCATTTTCCTACCTATCCTTCAATTCATTTGCAAAAGCATAAATTTCCACACGATCAACCAAGAAAAATCACAAAAAAAACAAATAATTAGGGCTGTGGCAGTGGTATCTATGAAAAAGATGATACAATTGACCAAGACATCAGAGTTACAGCACCATATGTCAAAATATATTAGTTACAAATAGAAGCGGCCCTCCGCTCTTCAGCCATCAATGATCAACAAACTAAGACCTCGAGCAACGACAACACGAAGTGTAAAGGAAAACTGAATACTACATACCCCTCCGAGTGCGCTTCTTGTAAAGGATGCGATATCCACACTCCCTGCACTGTATCACGTCCCCAGGCTTCAGCGTGTTCTCCGCTCCACAATCTGCAATCGTGTTCGTTCCAATTTTTGACATAATCAAGACCATCAAGCAACGGATAACATCACAATAACCAAAAACTACTTCGATCAAGGGAAAAAGAACAAGATCTTGCACCTCCACATATGTAACTAACTGGTTCAGGCTGCAGGGGATCCATGACTCAGGAAACAAAGGCTAGGGTTTGACCAGAAAACAAAAGAAAGCAACCGATCAGGATCCATCGAATAAAAGAACGAAATCCAATTGATGAGCGATGAACTAAATCATACTCTTCTAGAGGAGAAAGAAGACGGGATCGTCGAGCGCTCTAGGCTTGCGGCGACCAAGGACAGAACTACCGACGGCAGCCAAGGCGTGTTTTGGTCAGCCAGCCGCCGTTTGCGTTTATAAACGGGGAAAGCGTGACTCGGGCTAACCCGGGATGACCTACGAGCGAACCGGTCGAGCCAACCTGGTTAGAGTAATATTGATAAATCTATTTTCTTTGTCTACCCCTGAGACCTACCTGCCTTATGATTGGAAAGATAGAGTGAGTCCCAATGGTAACCTTCACATTCTTCAATGACATAGCGGGTACTACAAAGGTGATGTGCGTAATGGTAAGGCAGCCACAGCGGCCTTACTATATGTGAAAGAATTCTTATGTATCACGGCGGCCGAACCAACTCGGACTTGGACGCTACAGCGAAGGGTTCTCGTGCCAGGCGGGGAGGGGAGGGGAGGGGAGGCCGCTCCTTAAGAACACCGATTAGGACTGGGTCACCACACTGAAACCGTAATCCCCCCTCTTTGTGGGTGCCTCTGTTCGTCTGATCCGCAACCTTCCGAAGGAGGAGAGAGTGATGGTCTGCATTAACGATGCCCTCACTGACGATGAGCTCTGAGCGTTGCTCGCGCGGCTGGCGAAGGAGGAGGAGGAGGAGCGGGACCTTTTCGGGCTAGTCTGCAAGCGCTGGCTCCGTTTGCAGAGCTCTGAAAGTCGCCGACTCCGGGCCCGGGCTGGCCCTGTAATGCTCCGCCGAATGGCCGACCGGTTCACGGGCCTCCTGGAGCTCGACCTCTCTCAATCCGCCTGGAGGTCGTTCTACCCTGGAGTTACCGACTCAGATTTTGCTGTCATTGCTGCTGGATTCCGGAAATTTCGTGTGATTGATCTCCAGAACTGTAAAGGTGAGTTTTTTTCTGCTCAGTCGAAGTGATGGTCTGTAGTTCAATTGTTTGGTACAGATTTTTGTGTGGTTGATCATTTCTACTTATTTAACTAGTTAAAATAGGAACCTTATTTGGAAGACGACTACTATGTTCCGGAGCATGGTCAGCCCACGGTTTTCACTATGTTTGCACATCGTTGTTAGCAATCAATGGTGAGCGGAAAAGTAATATTAGACGAGGTACTGATTGATTCTTATGTACTTGCCAGCGGACAGACAAATACTGGTATCACATATGCACTGTTTTTAAGCTATGGAAACCTTGCTTGGTTGTAGCATCTGCGCGGAATGGACCTCGTGTAATGGCCAATGGTGATTATTTTGGTGACTTATGTAAGAAATTGTTGTCTTAGACAATATACAGCATGTTATTTGCTTCTAAATGGTCCATTTAAAAGGTGATTTGTGCTTTTCAATGGTTTCGAATGTGTGATACGATTAACTCCTTTGTGAGAGAAAGGAGGGGTTAGAGTTGATTTTGGGTTGTCCGAGCTGGAGGCCAACTTGGATCCAACCTGATTCCTTCTCGAGTCGATCTTAGGGAAATTTGCCAAGCTGGATGTTCAATCCTTGCAAAACTAAGTCGGAGGATAGTCTCGATAATGCCCTTCCGACCTCAAGTTAGGCAAGTCGAACTAGTGTGTATTGGGTGTTCTTATGTGATCTTTTTATAGTGAGTGCCTGAGAGAGGAGCATTACACAGTTTGTTTAGTGAGAAGCGGTTATAACAGCCCGATGACCTCAAGTTGTTATACTCATTTGTTATGTTGGTTGAAATTGCCATCAGTTGGAGCTAATATGAGTGGTTCTACCAGTTTAGCTTGGCCATGTGTCGACCAATAGCTTGGACACGTGGCGAGGGAGCCCTTGCTGGGTAGATGATGAGAATGATAGCTTGGAGTGCTGACGAGTCAGCCACATAAGATGTCGACAAGGCAGCGATGTCGCTCTTGCTCTAATAGGAGGTATAATTTGGTGTGAAAATGTCATTTTTGATTATTATATAAGATTCGACTTCATGCTCTAGACATGGCAAAACATTAGGAAACAGTGATTGCAATGACTTTGACAGTCATAGCTCTTTGGATACTCAAGCATGCACCTTTGTAGTTTATTATGGTTCATTTACCATTAATGCATTGTGAACTATTCTTTGTGTCATTTTACTTGATGTCTTTAAATTTGAATATCTTGTCATACAATTGATTTTGTTTCAAGTGTTTTTCCCCTTTAGTTTTAACTCTGAAACTTCATGATCTTATATGATGATGCTTATGACACATGCCAGTTATTTTAGTTGTCTGTGATTACCGTTGTTTCTGCATGATGTTTTATCTATATTGTATCAGTGACAAACTGACATGCAACCTTTGGTAAGTTAAATATATTATAATAGAATTTGCCATTGTGTCATGTTCTTCTAAGCTTTTACTTAATTCAGTTATCATGAGAAAATAGGTTATTTTGCCCTGGACTCTTAAGAGTAATATAATCTATCTTCCTTCTGTTCCACAGATGTCACTGATGTTGGGATAACTACTCTGGGAAATGGCCTCTGATCCATCCTGTCCCTTGATGTTTCCCAGTGCAGAAAGGTTACAGACAGAGGGTGGTGGCTATTGCTATGGGTTTTTTGGATTTGAAAAGGTTGTACATAACAAGATCCAGATCTGTTACGGATGAATTATTAAAAGCTGTGTCTAAGAGTTGTGATACATAGAAGATATAGGGTTGGCAGGACGCACCAACATAACTGACACTGGACTCCTAGCTCTTGCTGTTGGTTGTCGATATATTAAGGTTTTAGACATGAGTAAATTGGCGATGTTGGAGTTTCAAGAGTTGCTGAGGTTGCATCATCATCGTTGAAAATTCTCAAGCTGTTGGACTGTTTCAGGGTTGGCCATGAATCCATATTTTTCCAGGGTTCACTTCTGCCATAATCTTGAGACTCTCGTAATTGATGGATGCCGTGATGTTTCGGAAGAATCCATAAAATCCCTGTCACCTGCTTGTTGCCACAGCTTAAGGAGTTCAAGGATGGACTGGCGTTTCCTTGACATGTGTGCTGTCAACTTGTAGACATCTTGTGGCTCTTGACATGGGTTGGCTGTGAGACAGTAACAGATTCGGCATTACGGTCACAGGCAATGGGGCGTTTTTGAGTCCCAACTGATGGTTTTAAAGATGAGCAACTGCATGAAGATCACAATTTCCGGTGTAGGCTCGATATTGCAATCTTGCAAATTTCTGGGTTACCATGAGCTGCGATCATGCCTGCATATCACAATGTTGGGTTGCCAGGAAGCTGGATTGCTGTAAAACAAACTATGATGGTTGCGTAGGTGAAGGTACTGAAACGAAGGTTGATGTCTTGTTTTAAGACCTAGAGGAAGACGATGGAACTCTGATTCCCTGGAGGTGCTTGCCTGCGAGGTCATGTGGCACCATCAACTGCCAATTATTTGCTACCATGAGAAAGCAAGTGCAGGTTCTATCAAAATCTCCAATAATTATTATCTCTTGGGTATGTCAATATTTGGAAGCTAGAACTTATACCTATCTCGATTCAGCTCAATGTTCATATACATATGCTCATCCAGCTGTTGGTTTTTACAAGGATTTCCTTTAGAAACTGGAACTTGTAGATGTATTGTTGCTGCAAATATGGACAGGTGGGTGGGCCGAGACCAGCTAACGTCAGCCTCTCGTGACGATGAAAGGCAACGGAAGCCCGTGATAGGTAACCTGCTGGGCCGGGACCACCGGACCCGTGGACCTGGGGAAATTACCGATCACACCTCCTTTTCGTACGTGTCGATAAGTGGACGGCTGGATGTCTGCTTCAACGTCTTTTTGAGGGCCAACATCTGATGGTGTAGTTCGGTCGCGCCCGCTGCCCGCGGGAACGAGCCTCGGCCACCCACGTGAGAAGCACGAGGTGGCGGACCTCTCCTTGCAGGCCGCATGGCCACGACTCCATCCGTCGGGCCACGCGTACGGTGGAGGTTTCACCGGAGGCGGTCCCGGCTCGGATGGGATCGCTCCTTCTCCGAGGGCCGACATTCCCCGCGACTGGGGTCACGAACAGGGGATACTTGCGCCTGTCACGGGGTAGAGGGACGTGGGGTCCCGGCGGTGAGCTGGGTCGTAACATATGTCGATGTCACCACCGTGGGGTCCCTTTCATAAGATTAGCACGTAGGCTATCGCCCTCTTAGTTTTCGAAGATGATGCTGCTACACAAACCAGACACGTCTTCTCATGCGCATTAAAAACCGCGTCAGTTGTATCCATGGGCATCATTTACTTCATTGCGGAGTAATCGCATCAGACACGCAGTACATGCACCACTGTAGACTCGTGCTGTTTTGACATCACAGAACAGGTCACCCACAATAAATATGGCACAATCGGAACCTCCAACGAAAAATCTTCGTTTGCTAAGCTCTGGAGGACTTGTGTGCCGTACCGCATCCAAACGGCTACACATATGGCCTGATCTTTCTGCTGTATCATGGCATCAGCTGGACCACACAAAAAATGGATTTACAAGAATAATAGCAATTGAAGAGCTTGCACATGTCGTCATGCCGTGTTCTTGGTGGTATGATCTGGTCGCAAATCGACAGAAGAAGTATTCGATAACAGCCATCATGGTAATTTGTGATGGGAAGATTGGGCGCACGGTGGTAGACTTCTTTGGATCTCAGTCAGCAACAGCAACAGCACAGGAGAGTCGTCCAGCCAAATACTACCTTTATATAGGCCACTCGGGCGCCGACCTTTTGGACCCTCAACTTCTTTCTCCCTCGTCGCTCTGTTCTCTTCGCTACTCCGTCCATCCTCGAAACTGGGATCGAAAACGAGATCCGATTCACATGTAATATCCATTCCTATGATGACTTCTTTTGAATCTATCCTCGGATGTTTATCTGTTCGTTTTTCTGGTTTTGTAAGGATTTTTTTTTTATTTTCTGTCTTGGATGTTTCTGTGAACACGATTGGGAATCTTCTGCTTGGGATCAGATGAACAGCTTCAAAAAAAAAAAAAAAAACATATTTTAGAGAAGTGTAAAGTTATAATCTTTTCTGGCTCAGCTTGTTCCTTGTTTTGTCTTGTTTCCGTGGTTTTCCAATCCAAATCTGTGACTTAGATTTCAGGTGGCAAACTTCTCCAAACATGTTTTAGCTTTAGAGAAAAAGGTCGCTTTTTTCTGGTTCAACTTGCTTGTATCTTTTCTTGTGCTTTCGAATCATATGCCTTGTTCTTGGGGGCAATTTGCATTGCCACTTATGTCTGTCTCTGGCTACCTTTTCCCCTCTCTATCTTCATCGGTGCTCATCTGTTGCTCTGACTTGAGAAGCAATTATGCAGTGTGCTTATCTTATCATATGGTTGGCTGGAAAGATAAAAGAGATGGACGGTGCTGCCTTGCTACTTTGTCAGCAGTGCTCGTGAGCTTTTGGACCACTTTCTGGAGAGATTACATGTGACCGAGCCCCATGAATCACCTACCTGTTGGTTGCATTCAATTTGCCCACTCTTCTGTCAGCTAATCTGTGAGGCTTTACATCTGTATCTTCCTTTTTCAATGCTACTCTTCCCTTAGCAGTCACGTAACTTGACATGTTTTCTTGTTGACACTGCAAATAGCTCCTCGATTTGTCTCGTTTCCGAGAATTTCTATGTGTTCTCACTGCATTGTAAGCAGATTTGATGGAATCTTTCTTCTTGTTGTTCATGTGCCAAGACTTCCTTTCTTGCCTCTTGTTGCAGAACTAGATTTGTGGAAATGGGTTGTCTGCTATCGACTCCCGGGGAAGCCAGTCCATTGAGAAGGGCTGGAAGTATTGGGGAGGTGGCCGTGTTTGTGCCCGGATTCCGCATCCCTGAAAGCCTAGATTTGTCTCAGCCACTGGGTGATTGTTTGTCGAGAGGCCTTCTCGATCGCCTCTCGAGTCTAAGAACTCGTATGGTCACCATGGCTGCTCAAGAAGCACGACGGTTCACAAAGCCAAGGAGAATAACAACTACAAGACATGGTTTGTGACTCCGCGATATGCGTCTCTTCTAGTTCGATTAGTAGAGATAGTTGCGACGCTATAATGCATTTGATTTGTGTGCAGGTTCTGCCTTGAGCGAACTTTTGCGTGCTCTTGAGGATTACTTGCCTGTTCTTCTGGGACTAGTAAAGGATGGTAATTGAACCAGTCACCTCATAAGGTTGTAGCTATTTGTTTGTGCTTGTGGTTGCAGCATGCTTACAGAATCACGAAATTGATTCGTGTAGGTTGCCAATTGACAGACAAGGTGCGGTTTGTGTGGATTAACCAGGAAGATGATGCAGAGGTTAGTCGGTATCTTTTGACCTGTTTGTCCTCCTGCAAGTTGATTTCCTTGATTAAGATCAAGAAGACACTGAGACTGATTGGTTCTGCTAATTCTCTATGAAGGAAACTGCCATGACAAATGCTTGGTATGAGGTGTTGTCTGTGCTACATTTGATGGCTATGCTATCTTTGTTGCAAGCCAATAGGTTGCTTCTTCCCAAGATATCCAGCGAGGGTTATCAGCTAAAGATATCTGAAGGTGGGTAGCAACAGTAGGTCATATGATTCATGGATCCTCATCTTGTATCACAAATTTATTGCAAACATGATTGTGAATATGTTATGATGTGAGATTTTGAACCTTCATTGTGGAATTTATTATTTGCTTGGAAAGTCGTGGAAAGTTAGTTTCTTAAGCAATTCCAGCTTCTTTTCTTTCTTATGGATTCATTTATCGATAAAAGAGTATTAACGAACATGTCACTGATGAAGTTGCACCAGGAAACCTACTCATTTCCCATTGTTTGTAGAAGATAATTGCACAAACTCATTTTTTGCACTGACATTGACTACAGAGAACAGAAGAAAATCGATTGATATTTTGTTGAAGGCAGCAGGGTATTTGGATTGTGCTATCCAACATGTGCTCCCTCAAATAACTCCAGAACACAGGTTTATTTATCTTGAGGTCCTTCTCATCACCAACTACATTGATAGCCACTTGTTTAATTATCTTATGAATCATCAAGCCTTTTGGTATTCTGTCTTGGGGATATCCTAAAACTTCAAACATCATATCTTTTTGATTTTTTTCTCATTTTATTGTGTGAATATTCTGAGTTTTCTTTTCTCTTTTCAATATTGTGCAGGAAGGACCTTCCACTGGACCTGGAAGAAGGAGTTCTTCGAGCTCTATGTTTGCAAGCTCTGGGACAGGTACTTCTTGTTCACTGTTGTCATTTGGCATGTAATTAACAGAATGTTTGAACATTGTATCCTTTAGAGAGCAATCAAAGCAGCTAATGGCCTTCCATTATGTTGCCAATGTCTTCTTTTAACAATCACATGAACCCAAAGAAGTTGAAGAATGCACTAATTATCAACGCATAGCAAGTATGGCTGACACATGCAAGTGTGCTTAGTTTCAATTCCTCTCACAAATGAACAATTTTAATTCAACTCATATCAACTCAAATGCAAGTGTGCTTAGTTTCACAAATATCAACTCACAAATGCAAGTATGGCTGACGCATGCAAGTGTGCTTAGTTTCAATTCCTCTCACAAATGCTCACTCATTCTCCATTTTACATGGTTGACAGTGTGTTGATATCCAGCTTGGGATGGCAATAGATAGTCCCAAGGCAACGCTTGCTGTGAAAAGGCGATTAGCGTGTGAAATGGTCAATTACTGGCATCAGGTATCAGCTATAAACTCTTCCATGTCTGACTGATATTAATTCTTTGTTGTTTTCCTTGTCCAGATTAGCTTCATCTTTGAACTCCTCTGAACTGGCCGTACCAAACTGACATTGTACATCTATAATCTATGTTATGTAACCCTGTTGCCTGATATAGATTGATAATTAAAAGTGATGCCCATTCCTAAATATGGCATCTTCCATTTGTGTTTCTGTAAATAAACTATACGACTTTATCTGTTGTTCGGTTCGATATTTTTCTTTCAGTGCTTGTATGTCTCCAGAGATTCAGTGCTTGTATGTCTCTGATCTCTGGAATTCGTTATTAACATTTCCCGTTAAATTCCATTGCTTCACTGGCAATGTAGTCAATGCTGAGATATGTGTGAAACTCATGTGAAATGTCCTGAACCTATTCTAACGTTTACAGGCTCAGAACAACATGGCAAAGCTTCCTTCTACAGATGGCTGGGCTAAAAAGCATCAACTCTTTATTAAGTGGAAATATGCTGAAGCAAAGGTATGTCCTGCTTCTTTTTTAACATGTCCATCATGTATTAAAGTTAAAGGTTTTAAGACATGGATGGTGAAAAGTGTTGTTGCAATTGTTTGTCTATATCCAGTTGGCCTTTTTCTCCGGTAAAATCTTTGTAGAATACAAATAGTAGCTCAAGTGATGTATGAGGACACTTTATCCTATCCATCCAAGAAAGGAGATTTGTACATCATATATAGATATATTTATCCTACAAATATGATCTCCATTTGACTGCTTTGATTTTAAAGAAAGGAAAAGGTTTCTTGTTGTGAAAGCTCCAGAACTTAAGTTCTGGTCATTCAGCTAGCAGAAGCTCCTTCTGTTGCTTTCCCTCCACCTTCAGGTCTTGAACATATTAAATAGAAGAGATTGAATTAGAGATGATGATAGGTGAAGAATTAGGTTTTTTTTTAACATACAATATAAAAATGATCTACGAATTTGGTTGCACCATATAATTTAATTATACTCATCATTTTTCATGTTCATGGGTGCCTAATGGTCGGCTGTACCAATTGCTTCATTACTGAGTCTCAATGATCGACCAGAGTTAATGAAAGATATGATTACTTAAACATTATGTCAAACGGTTATAATGGTGATGACATCTCAATTAACTTGAATCAACTCTCGAAGTGTGTTTAGGGTTCTTTTGTAACTGTCTTGAGTGATAGACATGACATGAAAATCAAATTTCAAGTACTCCAACAGTGAAAATGTTTTTCTTGACTGCAAACATTTGCTCCAGAGTGTTGGCTTGTTTTGAAGAAACATGTGGGGGATGTATTTATTTCTGATTTCCTTATAGCTCATTGTTCTTTCATTTTGCTTTTTTTAAAGGACAAGCCAAACAACTCGCTATGTCTTTTCTTTTACTTATTGCTGCTCAAGCATATATTTGAATACATAATTTTTCAATATAACAGGCTGCTGCATACTATTACCATGGACTGATACTTGATGAGGGCAACACAGAGAAATCCCATGGAGTGGCAATAGCTGCTTTGCAAGCATCAGAAGAGTATCTGAAGGAAAGCAAGAAAGCTTGTGAAACTTTCAATTCAACACCTCCTACATCAAGGTTTGTCAGCCATTACCCTCTCTCTTGCATTTAATACATCAGCATTGATGTTGTCACTAACATATAGGACCAGAATTAGTACCTTAGGACAAATCATTACATATCTGGATCAAAATCTAAGCTTAAATATTCTCTCTGCAGGAATCCCCCTCTTTGGGGATCTATGAAATATCTGTCTGAGAAGATTCCTAAAGATGCATCAAGTAAGATACGAATCAATCAAGATCTTTACAGTGAAGACAGGTAATCATCTAGAGTTGATTGTGATGTCAAGCTAGATATAATGGCATTTCATTCCAATTCTACAACTAGTAAACTGCACTTCACCGTTAATTTTCGGGTTCTTCTTCACCAACACAATCAAAGACTTGTTCCTGAAACCGATTCTTCATTGTTGCCAAATGAAGTTTTGCATCCATGAGATGGACTTTAGTATTGCTAAAAGCACCATGCAATTCTGTTATAATAAGAGAACAACATAAAATGCAAATGTTTATGTTGATTCAAACCATGATCATTAAACATGAAGTGGATTTTTTGCAGCCTGTGAAGAAAGTATGCTAAATGTTTGTGTGTGCAGGACATTCAAGACAGCACCTACTTTGCCAGATTTTGCTTTAGCACTAAAGCCTGATGACTACCAACTCCCTCCATTGGATCCCTTATGGAACAAGGAGGATCACCACTGCTAGAAACTTGCAGAGGGAGAAAGCATGGAAAATATGTCAGCAACAATCATGCAATAGACTATTGGATGGAAACCAGTTACATGTGTACATTATTTGTTGTAAGATGGTGTCCATTTAAAGGATGTTGATAGTTCTTTGCCAATGAGGAAATCAAATATTCTTTTCTTTTGACTACAGCTTTGTCAGTGACTTAGATGGCTTTCTTCTCCACTGTTCAATAATAATTAGCTTGAATAACTTTAAGCCTTCCTTTATTATTATTTTGTTTTCTCTCTCGTGGCAATTCTTTTGTTTGTCACCTTACAATTTCTTTTCTGGTTCTAAGCTGTATAAATCTGAATTGTGAACACTGTCATGCTAGTAATAGATTGAACAACATGATCAAATATATAAAATGACCCCACAAACTTGTTTCATGTAATAAAGGGAAAGTAACGATCATACTAATACTTTTTAATTCATTTGGACTTACCTTTAGATTTTAAATAGATTAGTTTTGTAATTTTAATTTTAGCCTTTCATGTTGTACAAATTAAACTTACCAAAACCCATCCTCAAAAAATTATTTTATATAATACAATTTAAAATATTTATAGATAATTTTAAAAATATTAATTATAATATAAATAATTCTTCCATTCATGATAGTGTTCCAATAATTGCTTACGAACCAACCAGAACTACATGCAAATTATTTTGAGGATTAGAATCCTAATTGTTTTGGGAAGAGTACTGTCAAACATGAATTAGTCTTAACCCAAAAGCATGAGATCATTCGAAGAACCCTCGTGATCGTCCTACGAGACAGTTAATGGGGGCACCAAGGCATCCGAGATGTCTTTGAGATGGTCTTCGGGTGGAATTTGAATGTTTAAGGTGGTCTCAAAACTAGGCCGAGGTGGAGTCTGGCTCCTTAAGAGGTTCTTGTATAAATGTCAATGTTGGGGGGTGTTTCTTGACCTGACCTTTTCAACACTTAAGTTAGATTTGGAATGATATACAATGTAAAAGAGTTATTTGTAGAGAGATTCGACTCTTAGGCTAGCACCAGGGGTCGACTTTTATACTTGACCAATCGACGGAATCACTCGTAACACCTTCCCTTTGGCGTTTTGACCATGGGGGTGATAGACTCGAACAACCTCTCGTTGATTGTTGTCCACGGAGGCCGATCAAGGAGGAGGCAGGCTTGAACGACCTCCCTTAGACTTTTGTCCATAGAGGCCGACAGAGCTAGTTCGAGTGACCTGCCATGGGCTATTGTCCACAGGGGCAGGCCATAACTGCCTCTATATCACTGGCCCTAGGGGGGTGACTCAACCCTTATCTTTCACATCAACACCTTTGTGGCAACCAATTGGTGGGCTAAGATTGGTTGTCAAAATGTTTCCTATTAGTTGTCCCTTTATAAGGTGTGCTTTGGAGCTTTTGCAAACGGGTTCAAAGTATGTTGTTTGATCCATTCAATATGGGAGCATTCAAGATCGCATCTTATGGGTTTGATTTTGCCAATTCAAGCGCCTCGAGTATGTTGGATCTATGTTTCTATTGTGACGGATTTCTTTTGATAAGAGTAAGGTTTTTTCAACTCATATGCTTTAAGCACATTTGGCTCAAAATCTTCGTCATAGTATATTTATCTTAGTGCATATTAGGTTTTCCTAACTCACACGCCTTGGACACATTTGGCTTGGAGCCTTCACTATGGCAGACTCATCATGACTTGGGTTAGGTTTTCCTAATGCACATCCCTCAAGCATATTTAGCTTAGAGCTTCCACCGTGGCAGATTTTTCTTAGCACGAGTCGAGTTTTCTCGACTCACATGTCTTGGACACATTCGGTCCAGAGTCTCTGTCATAGCGAAATTATTTTAGTATATGTCAAATTTTCTCGACTCTCACACCTCGAATACATTTGGCTTGGAGTTTCCGTCATAACGAATTTATAGTCGAATTTTTCTGACTTATATGCTTCGGACACATTTGGCTGAACCCTATCACGATGAATTCACACGATATTTTCTATGTTGTTGTGTCGATTCAAAATGATGTTCGTGCAACACACGGGATGGTGCATGCCCCTAGACTCTCTCTCTCTCTTTATAACCGGGAAGGATAGAGACATAGGTGCCCCTCATAAAGCACGGACGGGGGAGATCCATGGCGAAGCCCACCGTAGGCGTCTACTGCAAAACACCGTGAAGGACAAGAAATATAATGGTCATCGTAAAGCCCGAAGTTAGCTCGGATAACATCCCACCTCCATCCAACAACCCAATAATGCCATACTTCTAAATTTTAGGACGACAGGGATATATATATACTATATATATATATATACATATACATATAGATATATATATATATATATATATATATATATATATATATATATATATATATATACATACACATATATATACATACATATGTATATATATGTATATATAAATATGTATATATATATATACATATATATATACATACATACTTGAACTCCATAATCATTCGAACCACATATTTGAACTACATGGAGAGTAAACTTAATGTTTCATTCATATGAATGCAAACTACATTTGGATCACAGCTGAGCACACTACAGGCGAACAAAACACTTTTATTAGTCACAACTCTTGCTTTCAAGGTTCTCATCCCTAAACAAATATCACCAAGGAAAAATGTAATAAAACCGACTGAATCCAAGGATGGATGTAAAAAGCTACTAAGCTGTACAATCTTCTTATACATTTGCATGCATGTCGTCCAGCGCTCAGCAAGCATACAAACCTTCAGTCCTTCAGTAAAGATGTCAAAATTTACCAATAGAATCAAATATTCGGGGTAAAATCTGCAACCACCAAACTTTAAGCTTGTAAAATTGTGCACAAGTTTTAAAATACAAATTCCTCTTCTTCATCTCCGATTGGAAGTGCTCCTCGCTCTGCTGTATCCCGAAGTATGGCAGCAGTTGAATCACTGATGCCAAGCAAGTGCTGGAGCCGAGTGAGTTTCTCTGGCTTTGGGATACTCTTGAGGTATATGCAGTACAAGTCTGCAAGCTCTTCTGGTGAGGACCACGACAAGGGTTCAGCAGGGACCGCCATGTCACAGGCAAGCATGTCATTGAGAGATGAAATCTGGTACATAAATTACAAATAATCTCTTCAGTGCTAAAAGAGCAAGGGGAAATATATACAAGAAAACATGTAAATACAAGCAGTCATCCTTCTTCCTTTAGCCACAATATTCTTCTAACTACAAATGACAATTACTATTCTAAAGACTTATTTTTCATTAGATCAAGTAAATATGTTCCTTCCACTCAACCATATTACTTTTTATACAACAGAATATCCAGATTGATTCCACCCAACAATAGGGCACCAAGTCAAAATGAACTTTAGGAAAGAGGAAGAATGAATTTTGGCTGTTGGGATTAAAAAAAACGGCGGTTTACCATACAAGACAATACTTTTCCACATAGATGAGATGAAATTTTCCCAAACAATACTCAGGTATATCATGAAAAACAGTCACAGATATCTCAAATAGTTTCAATGCAATACTCAAATAATGCAACACATCATGAGAGAGAGCGAGAGACAGCAAAAAGAGGGATGGAAAACTACTATCTAGAATATCATAAAACTATTCAAACAAAGTAGCCCCCACACAGCAAAATGACATTCTGCAAGACAATGAAAGCAACATAAAGTGAATGGTTGTCAAAATAACTTAAGTTTCCAACAAAAGGAGACTAACTAAATTGCAAGTCCAAGTAAAAAACCAGACTCTGTAGAGACCCACAGAAGCAGAACTTCAATGTGGTCGTTATATAGATAAGAAGCATCTGGTGTTCATTTAGACTAAGGAATGTGATTTCCCTTGAACCAGTATACAATGGCCGGGATTTTCTGGTACAGATGTAGACCGCCACTTTTTAGACGGTCTAACCCATTTTCTTAGGTATAGTGTCCCCAAAGAAAAAATTCATGAACCCCCACCCCCTTCTTGCCTGCCCACGTATAGTGTGTTGTTATAACCGTATGGACCATACCCATACTAGTCTGGCCATGGACCATCACTAGCGCATGCCAAGCAACTTGTGAAAAAGATACTAATAAAAATGATCTTGTAATAAGGAACCTACCTTAACCAAAATTCACATTGGAAATATGATGCTCTGTCAAAAGAACAAAATTCATATAGAAAGTATAATGCAGCTGAAAAAATGTATGTATAAAAGCCATGTGAGAAAAAATGCTTAATTTTAAGTAATCATTCAAAAATCAAAACGATATTAATTCTAAGTTTCCCATAAACCACAAAATTATTTACAGAAAACAAACAATCATTGAAAAATATAATAGAAAATTCAATAATTATTTGTTCTCTTTAATACTCAAATTTCATACCACTCCATCTCGATTCCTCTGCCGAAGTAATGCAACAGCTTGAACCAATGAGTTTGATAGCCGAGTCTTGGCGAGCTCCTTAACAATCCCTTTTGCCTTATCAGCATCGATGCTAAGATCTGATGGAATCTTTTCATACACCTCGGCTTCATTAAATACACCAGTGCCTGATGAAAAGATCTCCTCCACTGTTTTCCTAAAGAGGCTTTCCCGCAAGCGTTCTGAGATCATGCTATCTAGATCAATATTAGCTTCTTTTAGCTCTCGGACCTGTTGAATACCAATCCTCCCTTGACTCACAGCAGTTTCGATTGCAGCTGCCATCTTGGTTGTGGTTATATTCTTAATAACTTTTTGTGCATATTCTGCAGGCAGTCCCACCTGCTTCTGAACCTCATTGAGCTGCTCGATTCTGGCTTTAGTTAGCTGGCCATCAGCTAGAATAACCTCAGCCTGTTTCATGAATGCTTGTTCAGCAAAGTTCCTGTGGACTTCCACTGTCTCTTTACCAGTCATTCCTAGTATTCGTCCAAGCTGATTTAGCAGCAAAAATTCTGAATTGTCTTTTTTTGTAGCGATTTGAGCTCCAAATGGAACTGTTGTAACCTCCCCGGTAATGCAAAAGAGCAAGTAGGTCCTGTAAATCTCAGCCCTGTCTCTCTCAGGGAGGTCATCCTTGAGGGTTATTTCTGTCTGAGCTGGCTTGGTCAGCTTTGCTTCCAGCTCTTTGCTCGGATGTGTCTTTCTCAGTGTCTGCAGAGACTCCCATTCATCTTCCTCATCTATTTGTTTAGAATCAACATCAATAGGTTCAGCTGGAGCAGCAGGCTCTCCTTTAATATCAGAAATCAATTCAGTGACAACCAATGCATTGAATGCTATCATTTTTTTCAGCTCTCTTGCAGCTTCAGTACGGTTCCCTGCCCCTTTGGATCGTTGTATATAAGTCATGAAAACCCTACGAACCTGCAAAAGTAAATAGGTTGAAGCAAGTAAACTTGCAACTTGTTTGGCAGCATTTGCAATGCTCAACTGTTAATGGTTTTTGTAAACATAAAAGCTATTTTTAGTTTTAATTTAGTGTCACAACAGAAGAAGACAAAATACATACTGCCTTGCTAGCAATGGCCATGGCTGCATCCGTTGTAAGCCGCAAGCCTTTAGAAGCCTTCCTTACAGAGCTTCTAACTTCAGCATCATAACCCTCAACACCTGATGCAATTGCATCTTTAACAACCTGCAAATACAATATACCATTAACAAAAATACAGAAATAAAAATAGAGAATAATAATATTATCTGTTTGCAAGGGTCATTCATAATAAGCTCATATGCAATTGTTTCTCTTGAAATCATTGAGATTTTATTAAAAAATGATCTATTAAACTTATTCCAGATATTTACTGCCATTTAACATCAGACAATCACTGCCATAAGTTGCTACACAAGCCATCGCCAACATCTTGAGCAGAAATTTAACCTATTAGGTAGATACTTATCACTTGCATTATTCATATAGGTTTCATATCAGACAATTAATTTAAAGATCTCTGTTGAATACTCCAACAAATACCATAATTTCCAAACTATTTCTCCCAAAAAAATCAGAAATCTGAGTGAAAAATTCAAGAACACTTTTTTCAGGCTATTTTTTTCTCAGTGAACGCTAGTCAACATGTGATGCACAAGATGGATAGCTAACCTTAAAATTCATCGCTACATATACAAATTAAACCATGACCAACAGATGAAATTTAACTCATTCTTTTATAACAACTTCAAATTTTGAAACATCACTAAATCAAAAACCTAGGAGGCCGATCATGCTTGGTTAAGATTCAAGCCAAATATGCAGCACCCATCTCGATAATGACTGTCTCAAACAACATTGTTTGGTTTTAACTGTTTCATGTAGTGTACAATGACTATCAAGGAGCAGGTTGCACAATGGTTTCCTTCTCGATAAGACCTGTACCTCCATACAACAAGGTCACAGGTACTAACCTGTATCTGTACCTCGATACAACAAGGTCACAGGTACTAAACAGGGAATTTTAACCATATTATGAGGACAAGACATCAAGTGAAGAATGACTGAAATGTGAATCAGAACTTAGAAACATAATGATTTTTTTACCTTCTCAAACAAGCGACCACATATATCAGCATGTGCTGCATCAATGGTTTCGTGATGAATGCAAAGAAGAACTCTGTAGCGTTGTAAAGAAGCAACTTCCTCCTCACTCAATTCCCCATCTTCTACAAACTGCTGAAGTTTTTGCCTGTAAATTTCTGCAAGTTCAAAGTTCAAAAAAAAACTTTTAATTAGCGCTGATTGAATCATACTCGACAAAAATCTTCAAATTTCTTCAAGCTCTCCATTTCCACTTGTTTGCATAAAAAACTGTCCTCATGAACTCAAAACAAGATCCTATTAGTATTCCACTCCCTACTTATATAAATCAATAATGACCTCAATCACTGACCACCAAGCAATTAACAAATTTAGCTCTCTCACTGGAGATAAAACAACATGCTAAAGAAACTACATTCAGATACCTTGGTGTCTCCAAATAGTCCAGAAACAAAAGGTATAACATGAGAAACATTCATCTTAGTGAGACAGGGACAACAAGTGGATCCAAAGTCCAAGCATCAATCGGCTCACAAATTTCCATGCTTCAAATTCTCAGCCTTTGTTTTTGAGATTGAGCAAAATAGCAGCCTAGATATTTATTAAAATTATCCATAATACAAATATCACTCTGTAGTAGTGGAGAAGTACTAGAATCATTAACACGATTTTGAATTTCACTTGAGTAACATGTCAAACTAATCCACTGCTTAAAAAAGGTATATTTTATGTTTCATTAATAAAATAATTAACAATAAATAGGAAACTTTATCATAATTTAGGATCAACCAAAAGCGATTGAATGGCTCTCAGGACTCAGTTTGACTAATGATATTGCTTTTAACATAGCTCAATAGAGGAAAAATCCATGCAACCCACTCCGAGTAGTTAGTACTTTTGTTAGTCTTGTTTGTAATTGTGCATTCAATCAGCTATTTGAATCAGTTTCAATTTCTCAAAATCTAGATGCCAAACCATGTGCAATTCCATATTCAAGCATAAACAATAGTCTTTTTCAGTACCTTAAAAACTTGCAAATGTTTTTTAATAAAAAAATTATTGATTTTTCCACTGTATGTTGCAAATTTTCTATAACATCTCATCACCATGATGTAGAGGACCAAAGACTAATTAAAATAGCATCAAATGATAACTAATGTTTCTTTACAAACCAATTACCTTCATGAATCTTGCTAGCTATATTTGGATCAAAATGTAATTCTTCACAAAGGTTTTGAAGGAATGCAGCCTTGCTAGGAGCTGCATCCAAATCACCACCAGAAAATGCTCGAGAAAGCCGCCGGCGGTAGACCCTTGATGTTACATCCAGCATGATGTTTTCTGCCTCACGTTTCCCAAGACCGAATATATTTCTCAACTGGCTCAAAGCTGTAAGCTGCAATTTTTACCAAGGAAAAGGATACAGAAATACAAAAAATTAATATGTTATGAGCAAAAAAGAAAAACTAAAATGTCCCAAAGCCAAATCAATTCAAGTATATGTGAATCAATTATGGTGATGCTCTTGTTTGCACAAAATTTTGAACCAGAAAATGTCGCCCATATTTTCAGGTCAGCCTACATGTGACTTGGCCTGCATTAATATTAATTTTATCTAAAATAAGAAGTGAATGCAATATGTTATTTGGAATAGGGACGATTCACAAAACAATGAATAAATTTCAGAGAAAACAGAAAACATTATGCAGTATTTAAGTTCAGGTCGCACCAGAGGTGACGGGCAGCATGACCATAAAACACTATGTTCCAACATCTTGCTGACAAACCGCGAGAACAGGGGAACAACAAAAGAAAGAAATAACAAAGAATTGCCAACCTAAACAAATATATCTTTGTTCCTCTTCAAATACCTCTTTGTCGGGCATCTCTCCAGACCAACCCCCAGTGGACAATGAAGGCACATGCAAGTGGTCTCATGGGATCTTTCCTCAAGAAGTGAAGAATCAAGGCTATTATATTAGCTGGCAGCATTACAGGGCTAATACCGGTGTGATGCAGAATAGGGGAGGTAAAGTAGAATAGATTTCGAAAAAAAACCGATGGTATAGTTTTTTGGATAGAAATATACGAACTCACAATAATACTTCAATAAGATCGAAAAATAGCTCACCACCAAGTTTAAAATCATAAAGGGATACAGAAAGTTCACCATCCCAAGAAAATTAAATAAGGACACAGAACCAAAAATAAAAATTTCACTACTCAAGGAAGCATTCAAGAGATACAGAGTTTAAGAGAGAACTCCAAGTAAGCTTCTGCTAAAATATCATCAGTTTTCTTTCGAAATCTATTTTACTTTACCCCCCCATTCTGCATCACCAGTATCAGAGCTGTTTTTCGGTCTTATTGAAGTATTATCGTGAGTTCATACATTTTCTATCCAAAAAACTGTACCATCAGTTTTCTTTCGAAATCTATTCTACTTTATCCCCCCCCATTCTACATCACACCGGTATCAAGGGCAGAAAGACAGGGTGAAGCAACATGTCACAAGCTTGCAAGCAGCGCGCTTGCAAGAATTGTTGACAAAATCCACTGTGAAACCCTAATTTGTTGTGGTTTTCAAAAGACTCTTTGAGGGGGCCAGCCTAATGTGCTGTCAAAATATCCAGTCCACTGATAAGAGCCTGGTTCGACTACCATTTACATGAAGGAAAAGAGTTCCAAAGACCATTTCCCACTGCGAACCGGTATCCTTTATAAATAAACAGCAATAAGGATATCATAGCATAATGAAACCATGTCCGATGAAGGTCACAAATACTTGGTTCCTTATACCAGCAGGGAATTTAGCTAACAAATATGTAGCAAATTAGTGATGTTCCTTTCCTCTGGCAATATATCTTGCAATATTTTTCCCAACATCAATGATAAAGGGAAAATGTGCAGTAGCGCTGATCCACTTTTTGGAGAATTTGCAATCTAGATGAGCAGCAACTCATAGGCAGAGAAGAACAAACAAGTAGCTTGGTACAAGGATCTGAATCTCGGTGTATTACCATTTTTGATAACTAGTCAGACTGGTACAGTACCAGAATTCCGGACAGTACCAACCCATACCTACCTGGTATTACCAGAAAAAATAATAAAAAGTAGATAACCAACAGGTACTGGTACTAGGTCAGACCAGTAAACACCAGTACGATACAAACGAGATTAAATTCTTTGGCTCAGTACATCATCATTTCCTTTCAAATGAGGTGTGCACAAAGATCCATGATATGTCGAAGCAATAGAACCTAAAAGATTATGGATTCCCTCGGACACAATTAGATTGCAGCAACGATACTCCCATATCAAGAACTTTTGTCACTGACAATGATTATATTTCTTTCACACAATACATTATTTAACCAAGTCAAACACATTTGCACAGCAACTCCCTAAAAGCATAAATTTTAAACAAAATCACTCCAAATTGTTAACACTTCAAGTTTTAGACATGACCCAGCCGCTGGTATATATCCATCACTGTAACTTGTTACACATGTACAAAAACAATTCATTTAGATACTTTTTTCAGGATGATATATATATATATATATATATATATATATATATATATATATTATTGATAACTGTATTTCATAGCTTGTAAAATATATTTTTTTTAAAAATATATAGCCACAGCAAAAGAAGCTTTTGAAGCAGGCTTTTGGAAATACAGTTTCCAGTAGAAAAATCTTGCAAGCATCATAAACACTTGATGATCTTATCAAAACAAGATGAGCTTCCCTCATAGAAGTACCAAGAGAAATTTTATTCGAATAATTATCAAGACCAAAGCTTCCACTAGAGAAATAAATCTTCTGCTTGTCGAGTAAAATGCATTTTTTTTTCTCGAGGCTTTTAAATCTGGTTGTATTTGCAGGATTTAAACTAAAATCTAATCATAATCTTACCAGCTTCTAGAAAAAGCAACTTTGCAGCTTACTTGATCAGTCAAGTATCAGCAAAATTTTCAAAGACAAATTACATTACTTGCTGACAAATATGTATCAACGGTGCAAATGAATACCCAGTGAATGGCTTCACTTTATAAGATGATGTCCAAAGGCAGCCTTGGTTATATTGCTGGCCTTCAAAGACTTGACCACCTTAATTAGAGGATACTTTAGCACATTAAATGATCACATCTCACATTGAGAGTTGTAACTATAAGTTGTGTCAAACAGCATATGTTCAACAATTTGTTTTACTTTACACTAGGGTGCATGGCATTCATTGACGTGCATAATAATCACGTCTCACAAGGCAAGATATAATTCTAAATGGTGTCCACTAGCTTAAGTTTATTAACCAAAAAATATACTGGCATAGCTAATTAGACAATAGCATCCATAATAGAAGCAGGTATACAAATAAAATTAAGAAACAGCCATAAATTTCAATTCTAGATTTGGTAAAAACCAATGCAGATGTCCAACAAATGTACCATATCAATACTTCAACAATAGACAACTAACAAATTAAAATATATTGTAACCTTCTCTTCTTGAAGACATCCACTTGAAAAAGATTCTTCTGCATAAGTTCTATAAAGTAACTTTAAGTCATCAATCTTTCTATCGCCATCAAACTCCCCACCTAATTACAAAAGGAAATAATTCTCATTACTATGATGTACTGGATTCATAGCATGTAGTGGATGGAACAGACAAAAGTTCCTTAAATGAACTCATACCTATTAAAGAAACAGGTCCAACACCCTGGGCGAACTGACCACTATCAGAATGCTTGCTTAGAGAAGTAAGAAGATTGTTGAATGCCAAAACCTTCTCGAGTTCCTCAATAACTTGCAGTGTCCCCATGCTACAAATTTTACCATGTTACTAAAAAATAAAATTACCAAAAGTATATGACGATGACCACGAGAAAAATGTTGTAGAAGCTTCCAAGCAATCTCATGAAAATAGTGGTATGCTCACAGAAGGATTACCCTGAGGAAAGAAGGTTTGCAAATCGCAAACTCCAAGCCGGCTGAACAAGATGTCTCTATAAGAACAGAATTAAATTATGTACTTAATATTAAGTTGCCCATCCAGGTAAGTACACATCTGTATGTGTTATTGTAACAGATAGTGTGGATTAGCAATGACAAAGATTCGGTTGGTTGATGACTTTCAAGAACAATATACACTTTGATTGTACATTGCTGCACAATCAAAATGTTGTGAACTGAATCCCTCTTTCTTTGGCAATAAATTTTACATTAAGTTCTAAGAAATATATCCTACCAAGTGGTTAGAATTACCTGTTTATATTTCGAAATTGGTGCAAGCAACAGTAATTTTATAAACTATAAAATTAGAGCCTGAAGAAGAGTTTCCTTTGGTTCTGCACTTTTATTCAAATTAAATTATTGGTTCTTGCCAATGATACTAGACAATATCAAGTCATATAAAATACTTGCTGTCCTACACATTTGTACTTGAGGGTCTCAAAAAAGAGGAAAGAAATTGTGAATTAACCAATGAATGCATAAATAGTTCTTTTCCCTGCCTTATGTATGAATAGTGTGAGGCCACTTTCCTTTCCCAATAGTATGATAGCATCATGCATGTGTGAGATGTGGAGGTGCAAGTCCTTCATTTTTAGGAGTTAACCCTTGAGTGTGAAATAGTATGGTACTTTTTTTTTATTTCTATATCATCTAAACTCTTCAGCTCTCTATTCTATAGCTATCTAGAAGAAATATATTTTCTTTACATACTCATGCACTTGCTAGATGTCAAGCACCGTTCCAACAGAAAACAGAATTGGTGGCACATAACCATGCACTGCACTAAGTGATCTCAATCCTCCTTATTCCTCGTCGCTGATGCAAGGAATACTGACACAACTTTTGCACATGACATCATGACAGGGCATTTGATAAATTTCTTACAATACCAGCACAGGTTGGTATTTGTTTAACAGGTATCACAATTATAAAAAACCATCCAAGTGCTTCTGTCTAACATAAAGGCAAATCTATACAGATACCAAAGTTGGCTATAAAAGCTTCAAATTTACTATCTATATTCATCATTAACAGGAGCATCAAATGACTACAATGAATTTCATCAGTTTCATTCCAAAAAGGTAGACCAATTTCATTCGGCAATTTGCCTACATGTCATGAGTATCATCATTTGATTAATATATCAATAAGAAAGGATTTTGATGCAAATTTGAAGTTGGCCATATATGAACTTACCTAGAACTTGTGTGCTTAGTATTAGTCAATCCTCATATAGGATTACTGCCAATAAATGATTTTTGTACAACAGTTTTTTATGTTATTTCTAAATCCATGAGAGTTAAGTATTAGTCACCATGGAAAAGAAGCAGAATTATTTTTGCTAGCTTAGAAGTGATAATCAGGAATTTTCTCTGCCATCAACTGATTATGTGCTAAATATTAACTTGTTAACAAGACTGCAAAGAATCAAACCAAGTATATAAAATACAGGACTCAAAAACAGTTGCTAACTACAAAATTCCATCTCAACTCAGAAAAACAGATATGTGAAAAATTTTAGATACCAGAATAGCATAATAAGCGCATCCATACCGTGCCTTTGCCCGAGACTTCAAAATTGAAAGTGCGGTTGAAATATTTTTTTCAACCAACTCTCTTGTGTGCTCCCTAAACATTTCACCAGCAATCTGCAACAGATCTTGCTCAAATATTTTTATGATAATTCAGTAATTTGATGAAAAGCACCATCACAGAATACCTAAAGCAAAGTATCTTGGGAGCCGCTTAAGCAGTTCACATAGGCATGACTATGCAGCTACACATAAAACCGTCTATATATGGTCCATATGCGTAAAATTGTGATCAGTAAATATGGTTTACACTTTTTCCACAGTGCTACTATCCATGGTTCGCCTTATCGGTCAATACCGTTTGTACCAACCAATGGTTGGCACAGTAAGTACTGACGTACCAACACATGGTAGACAGACTAATATGTACTGCCCATACCAATCATCTATTGGATAGGTACATACAGCCAAAACCAACATCGTGGTACAATGAACCTGGCTACTATCCTATACTATATTACTCCAATAGTATAAAACAGGGTAAATATACATCATTGCATGTGTATAAAACAGGATAAATATACATCATTGCATGTGTCATAACTCATTGCCTAGTAATCCAACAAGAAGTCAACAACAACAACAATTTTTTGAATATTTTTGAATATTTATCATTAACATGCACACATTTTGATCACTTATAGTGCAATCTTTTTTTCATTTTATTTTAAAATTTTGCCCTTTTTTCAGCACTGTGATGTTATTTATGGCTACATAAATATAATCTCAATACATGTGCAAGATATGATTTCCCTTCTCCAAAGGTTTGCCACAAAGAGTGTTGCAGAACCTATGATTTTTAATAAATTCCTGACTTTTTTCTATCTTAATAGATAATAATTCTGGTAATTCATGAATTTTTTCCACCTTAATGGAAATAATATGTTTCAAAATATAAATCTTTTTTCTATATCCTTTGAACAGTCACCAGACTATGCTTTGGTGCAAACCTGATGAACCCAGCTAAACTATCATAATTGCCACTTCCCAAATTCACATAAAATTTTAAAGTCAAATGGAACAAAGTCTAAAACATAAAAATACTTTGTCGGACATTGAGATTACAAAAGTGAAAATGGCAGTAGACATACAGTCCTGGTGAACATACCTGATCAGAAAGTCTATATAGAAGTTGTGATTCTCTAAGTTCAATAAGTTGCTTCACTTCAATATCTACAAAGAGACATCAAAAATACAATAGTTACAGAATGCACATTCAAATGAACCATTTAAAAGATATCAGTATCATAAGGCATTTCATTAATAAATTCTGTCCAAGGCAATTGTTCCTGAACAATTAATTAGTAGGTATAAGGTACCATTCTATACAAGAAGTCCAAAACTGCCAATGTTCTAAACTGATCCATGATGGAATGCTTGTTGACTAATATTTTGTTCAATGACAATAATAAAATTTTAAGGTTAGTTCAAGAGCTAACACAGACCTCTACAGTCTATTATAATTAGATATCCAATCAGAATAAATAACCTGATAGTTTCGATTCAGTTATACATGATTGATGTCCAGCACATGGATCTTAATTTTGATTATATCAGTTGGTACGGACCAGTGTTTACCAGTCCAACAGCCGATTAATACATGAACCGGACAACTTCTACAGCTCTGGTATGAAACTAAGCAATTACCGCCCAATAAGCTCACCATTCAGGCTTACCAAGTGGCAAGCACACCAGTTCAAACTCAATCAGACAATACCAGATCCCTCTTTCTGTGTTTATAGGCCACTCACACATACTGACAGTTATCATTTGTTTTCTTTCTCATTTTCATCCCCCATCACCATGCTTCCTATATCCCCCTCGACACCTCCTTGCTTGTGTTGCTTGGTCCTCATGTTGTCACCTTCTCCTTGTCCGCATCGCTGCCTCCTCACCTCCTATCAGTATGAATAATCTCCTCCTCATCCCTTCTCTCTCTTTCTGTCTTTCTTTCTGGGCCGGACAAGACCAACCAATACCAACCCATAAGGAGTATTGGTATGTTGACCAATTCTGGTACTATACTAATCTAGCCATCGAGTCGGTACCATAATTGTTAATCCATTGAATTTATATTTAGATCACTGACATTCTCCTGAGGGTTGCACCTCTTCCTCAACCCTCGTCACAAACACTATGAAAACTGCTTATAACCCATAGAGATGAACATGCATAGTCAACATGACATGAGAAATTCGCATGCAAGAAGTACATATGTAAATTCCTAATGATCACTGTCAAACATGTTGATAGGGAACAGTGAAACATTACTGAAAACCATCGTTTTGCAAAATCAAGTTCTCAATTTCTCTTAGCAAACAAACATTCATGTGCATCAGTGAGATCAAGAGTAGAACAGGCACTCACAATCAACTTTACTATAATATATATGGCAACAACTACGATTATAGAGCAACAACCAAATACTAATTCACTTCTTAGATGCATATCCATTTCCATGTTCCTCCCCTAGCAGTCGCAACAAACTTTGATGATAATATACTGCCAATGTTGTGAAGAAGATAACAACAGATTGACTTTGATAGAAGCCCACATGCCAGAAGGAATAAAAAGCGACAATGACCATATAGCCATCAGGCCAAAGCCTGGTGGTTGTCTCCCAGGATCGTTGCATTAATAGTGAGTCCAAAGACATGAGGAGAGTCCAAAGACATGAGGAGAAGTCAGGTTTAATCGTCATGCACAGAACAAAGATCGTGGAGGCTGAAGTCAAGTCACAATATTTTCATATATCAAAGAGTCCTTATTGTCAAAGAATGCTTGCATTTAAGAAATTGGAGATGATTTAGATATGAATAGAAGGGGTGGAAGAGTATCCACGTAGTCATGGGCTTTTTCCACTATTTAAATGATGAAGTGGCAATACAGAAACAGAACAAGCATTAGTTTCAGAATACACATTGATGATGTATCAATAAAGTAAATGGCTTATGAATTTGATATGCTTAGAATTAGTTCTTAAAAAATGAAAAGTAAACAAAAAAAAAGAGGCACAGAAAAACCAAAAGAATAAGATTACAATTGTGACCAAAGAAAAAAGACCATTGTTTTCCCACTTACTAACCACTCCAAAGAAAAATTGAGAGACTTCATTAAGATAAAAATTAAAATGTGAAGTGCAGAAAGATTCTAAGCTAAAGAAAGCCGCCATATAAGTCCTTATTAAGGTGATTATAATAACAATTTTAAGTAGCAGATTCTTTTTTGGACTCTAAGCTCAAAAGAGGCCTCATCTGTGCAGCTGAAGAGAAAAACAGAGTGGCTGGAAGCATGAGACTAGTAAATATTTTCAAAGGAGGGTGAAGCGGAAGGCCATTAAATTTCAGTAACATGGGAGGAGTAAACTCAAGGTGTAAGACCTTCAAAATTCTTGGGTGCAACAAGATCATCAAATTTTATAACAATTTACCATAACCACTGTAACGGGACAAACTATATTTTAGGCTATTTCCAACAAGTAGATGTCATAAATGTGCTCACCAGAAGTTACGTCAGGAACAAATCATTTGTTATACAACTATTTTATAACAGCCTACATGACAAAAACAGGAAAAAAGGTCTGAAAGCCATAATGTTTCATGAATACATGGTAGTAGTTACAGACGCATCATCAGATGCAAGGTGATGTTACAAATTATCGTAAGCATTAATAGTTGATCAAGATAGCATTGAAAACTGTGATGTATTATATGATCTATCATAATTAGAAAATAAATAAAAATGTCAGAATAACACCAAATAATAAAATTTAATGAAAAACACATGGCCCGCACAAGAAATGGACTAAGTAAAGCATACACCTCAAAGTCAAAATTTTAAATTTGTTTTCAATCAGCAGAGGACAAAAATTACCAGATAAAAGTGAAGGACATGTAAAGTAGATACTTGTAGTGTTACCTCGTCCAATTAATTTTAGCTTTGAAGCATACAATTTTTGAGCATTGTCCCGTATAGCAATTTCAATCTGGCATTAAATCAAATACATAATCCAAGAGTAGTGATTAAGACATGGATATTAGTTTGTCAGGAGAAAAGGTACAGAAAGCTCAAAACACAAAATAAGCTGCAATAAAATACAAATATTTTTAAATCTCACTAATCACATTATTAGCTATGCAAGTTAGTAATCTACTGCTGAAAGATCAGCACTGAAAACACCCAGAAAGAAATAAGATAAGAGTGGCATGCTCTATGTGTGTGCTTGCATGGATGGCGGAACACAGGCAGCAAACGAAAAATAGAATAAGAAGCACATGGGGCATTAAGGCGAAACTAGAACTCCACTAACTTCAGCAAGCAGCCATGCATAAAACTTCAGCTTTTTGCAGCCTCCAATAACAACTAGGAAAATAATATTACTGATCTCATCAATACTGAAAACTGCTAGCCAAATACTATAAACATGACATATAATGCCTCTAAGAGAAAAATAAATACTATTCAATTTGCTGTCGAAAACAGAAACAGAATTAAATTATTTATAACCAAACCTGAACCCAATTTAATCCTGTCACTAGCCTAAACAAGATGACCAGGATAGCATTGCAAGTTCACTATCAAATGTATCGATAATGTTAAAGTGCATTGTTGGGATTCCTTAATTTTATGAGTCCTTAATTTTAGGGATTTGATATTAATCTTTATTTTCCTACTTAGTTTTTTCTAGTTATGATAGGAGTTTTTGAGTTTTTCCTAATTATCTTAGAAGTCCTTTGATGTAGCAAATTAGGAATTGCTATTTTTATTTTTGTTAGAAATCTTAGTCTTAGTTGACCAAGGATTAAATAACTCTATATATATGTAATGTCTCTGGCTATTTTTCAAAAGCAATAAAATACAACTCAAAGCCTTTGGCCAACTTGGGCATTGATCCCCTCAAAGCGATAAAAAAGAAGTTAATCCCCTCAAAACGATCAAATCCCTATTTATTTTCTTAGATAAAATCCTAGGGTTTTATCATGCAAGTGCATGCATTTAAATGTATGTAGAAGGTAAGAACATAAGATACTCCCACAACATCCAAAAATTTGGAATACAGAGGTTGGATAATAAAAACTCATTTCAAACTCCATATCTTATTAGGATCGAGAGATTTGCAATCCAACCTTTTACAGAGTAGCAGCCAAAGGCTTTTTCTGTAATTTCCAATCAAAACTACCAAGCTGTTCCTACAGAACTCCACTAGCTTATAACACGACACCGTAGGTTATCCCAAAGAACATAGCACCTCATAGCACCCACAAGTCATCAGGTCCTGTGAGCTTGCGTGTCATGTGAGCTTAAGTAGGATGTGTTGTCAATATGTACATACACTAGAGAAACTCAACAAAATTTCTCCACTTGACAATCAACTTTGCAGAAAACAATGACCATCTATTATTCACAACCAAAAAATTCTAGTGCTCATCTGAGAAAGAATCAAGTATATAAGTACCTGAGAATCAGTAACGTTAAAAAGTCGCTTCCAAGGCAAAAGGAATTTGGATGCTTCTCCAAATACAAGTGCTGAAACATATATGAGTTTCTGAAATGCCTGTGCAGCAAAATTCAATGCTCTCAAAAATGGTCCATACGATCTTAAAAAAGGCCTTAGTGCAAAGACATACCCTACGTTGCTCTATGTCAGCTTCACGATCTCCTGTTTCCAACCTTTGCCTATAAATATGCCTACCAATCTAGAAAAGCAAAGGCAAGAGAAAAATCACAAAAGAAAACTCCAAATACGCAAGAGAAATTAATTAATTTGAACAAAGAAATAAATGATATTATTACCTCTACATGAACTGAGGCAGCATCTGGATCATCAATGCCAAGAGCCTCTTTAAACCTAATTATCATCTCAACTTCGTAACCCTCGAGATTTTCACTCCCAGGTGGAAGAACTGAAGACACAAACCTAATATTGAAAATGAAATAAATCAGTTTTCGTGAAAAATAACATTATGTTATTTCAAAGCCAAGAATTTTAAATTTTCAACAAGTTATGAATCCGGGAGGATATTATAGAAGTACACAAGTAATTGCTAGAAAAATTATTCTTCTTCCAGAAGCTTTTATAGTATCAGATGACATTGATTACAACATAGCTTATTGATTTTTGTATCTTACTTCATATTTGCCCTCCAATGGGAGTGAAAATCATCATATAATTTGTTGCCTTTTTTACATGTTTAACTAGGAAATGTATTTAGTCATAGGATCAGAAATAGCAAACCTCTCACAGTCTCACTTATTGCTGGGTGTGTCTACATCTTTAATTTAATAAATGAATAGACCCAATGTCAATAGCAAGTAATGAGTAACTTAATAGTAATGACATCATCTCCAAGGATTCAAAATTCGGCTGGCATGAGAGGTTTTGCTGACTATTTCTACTCTGTCAATGCCAAGTGAAGGATGTCATGAACTAAACGACATGGAAGCATATATAACAACATTTCACCAATTGTAAACTGACAATAGAAAATAACAGTAAGAAAACTACTTACAAGGAAGAATCATCTATCATCCATCCATCCTTTCTTCTATTCCATCTTTACTAGTCCACTTGTGACTTTCTTTATTTTTATTTTTGAAGTGCTTATCTTATTGTGAAAGGAATAAATATTCCTCCAATAAGTCAAAATATTGATCACTGATTACTCTAGAGATCTCTTTTGATGGATGCTTTGGGAGTGACAAGACTAACAAATAAAGGAAAGCTTTCTTGCATAAGCCTTCTTTATAAACCATGCATATCAGTGGCTGTAAGCGCAAATATAAGACTGATCGATTTCTTTATGCAATAAAAATATTCAAATAGTTAATTAAAGATTTTCTTATTTATAGCTAATCCTTGAGAAGATTATTCCCCTAACCAACTTGAAGAAAGACCTGACATAAAGTCATGATGGATCCTATCATGAATCAAAATCCGTTTCTACTGATACCATCTTTGGAGTTGAAATACAACATGGTACAATAACTAAACTGGGACTCCTATCAGCAACACAAGATATTACCAAAAACAAAGGTAGATAAAAGAATTTGCATATTTTTGGAATTTAACTGATCGCTCACCTACTGTACAAGTCACAGAGCTCTGCTTTAAAGGCATCATCTTGTTTACTGACACCGTATCTGCAACATCATACCCATAAGAACAAAATAGCATTAGTATGCAGGCTACTACCTAAATCCAACCAAGTTCTTCACGTTTCGTTCCCTTAATAACCCAAGGAATTAGCTAGACGACCTTTCTTTAAATCCCAAAACCCTATTCCTTCAATCGAAGGCCTGCGGGCTGGAAAAAGATAATCGAATCACCATGGTTCCAAGCCCGAGTTCTGTTCGATAAGTAAACTATTAAAAATTAGGTGATAAAAGGCAACAAACTTCTCCACGATGGCTGCGACTTCATCCTTCCTCAGTTCCGTCGGATCATCATAACCAGCGACAAGATTGTGCAGATTGATCGCTGCAACCTCCGGAACCTTTGAATTGAGGGCATACACCGCGGCACCACTCGCCACTCCAAGAACAGCCGCACCCCCTATCCCTGCAACCTTAGAGCCGCCAACACGAAGCCCTAGACCGAAGCCGGCGGCCATAGCGGCGGCGGCGAGGACGGCGGAGGACGCCATTCTCGCCGGGGGAGGCAGGGAGCAGACGAGCGCCTGAGGGCCGGAAAGCTCCTTGGGGCCGCCAAAGACAGATGGATCAACGGCGGGGGAGGCCGCTGGAGCAGAGGCGGCGGCGGCGGTGTCCGAGACTGAACAACGCGGGAGGGAGAGGCGGCAGCGGCCATGGCGGCGGAAGCGGCGGGGGGGTAGGCGGGGGAGGAGACGGAAAGGGGAGGAGGGTGAGGACGACGGGGCGGAGGGGGAGAAGAGGAGGCGGCGAGAGGGGAAAGACGGCGTGGGTATGAGGAGGGAGGTCTCCATTTCAGCCGCCGGCCTCTCCTCTCCTTTCCTGTTCTTCTTATCCTCCTTTGGAGTTCTTTAGGAGTGGGCGGAGGATAAAGCACAAAAGAGGGCGTTTGAACGCAGTTGCGATCATCTTAATGAACTAGTCCAATGGGCCTTGGGATCTCGGTATATGAGTTTAATGGGCCTAAATGCGGCCCATATCTTGATAGGCCTAAATGAGTGTAAATCGAGTCGAATAGGCCCGAATCCGACCAAAAATATCGAGATAAAAAGGATCAACGATCCGAAACACGAATCATGCCCTAATTCGTGGAATTTGATGGGGCTGTGATAACTGGATTCGTGATCCGAGATTTCACGGCGGAATTCCTTATTTACTTTCGCAGATAATCTAATTAAGATTTTTAGATAATGTGTTACACATTTTCCTCCTCTTTACTGGTTTTATCCCTTTTTCTTCTAGCTTTTTTTGCTTGTATAAGTCTCTTTTTTTCTCTTAATATTCTCCTCATTCCATGTCTTTGTCTCCCTTGTTTCGTTTCATCAGCTCACACAATGACAAGAAATATTATTCTTCCTCTCAAAGTGCAGTTTGATGGAATGCTGCTTAATTCTTTCTCTTTTCATTTCGTTGTTCTTCGAATTCTGATGGTCAATTGGCCCTCCGGAGTCGTTGAATTCTCCAATCTTTTCCTTTGGGAAGAAATGGAATACTTGGCAATAGTGGTTGCATGGTCAACGCCCTCATTTAAGATCTCTGCTCGTGCAGAGTGCTTGCTTTCTTTTTTGTGTTTGCCGTTCCCATTCTATTCGAAGGCGTTCGTCCATCGTTTTACTTTCCCAACCTGGCTAAGCTGCTATTGTATCAACTATCATATTAACCTCGTGGCCGTGCACGTTTGACTTCATCTCGACGATGAAGGATACTGAAAAGTCTTTGTCAAGTTGGCGTCTTGTAATGCCAATGCCAGCTTTCTGATGGAATCCAAGCTTTCTGGCTTTGTTTCCGCTTGCCCCACGTTTCATGTCTTCTTGGTTGGGAGTTTGATGCGTTAGAAAGAAAGAGAGAAGGAGGAGGAGGAGAGTAGCATTTGCGGTGCAGGCTCTGCTCCGCATATCCGGCTAGCATTTGCTTGCACGTCGACGCTGCTTACAAGGTCAGCCGCTACAGCGTCACTATCTACCACCATGGTAGGAGAGAGATATCAGGAGGAATCTAGAGGGATCGTAGTTGATAGACCACATGAAAGATAAGAGGGCAAGACATCGACCTGCTCAGGATCTCTTCTCTGTGGAAAAGCTATGAATTCGAACTGACAATGTCGGTTTAAGAGTATGTACATGATTTCCTTTTTCTTAAAATTCTCCATTAATGGCGATTGTAGAAATTACTGCGCTTTAAGCGATTTCAATCCGTGTTGAAGTTTCTGTTCTTACGACCTGGCACAGTGATGTCAAGGGTTTTGTTCGTCGGCAATAGTTGTTTGTCCTTTGTGGAGATCTCTAATGTCTAAACGAAAGAAAATAATGAATGGCAAGATAAAATCCAAAGAGTAGATTAATCTGCCTCTTTTCATCTTGAGCAAAACTCTTGGCGTTGCTAACAATTTTTACCTGTTTCTTCTGAAGCAGGTGGCAACTCTTATTCCAAGAAATGGAAGAAAGTTGGCCCTCCCCGTGGACTTCTGTGGCTGCACTCCTGCTCCTTTTCATCTTTATTTGGATCTGTAAACGGAATCATCAAAGGACGATTCGGAGAACTTCAAAGAAGTTGCCGCCGGGCGGAAGAAGTTGGCCTCTAATTGGTCATGGCCTCGAATGGTACATGGCTGTGTCGAGTTCTCATCCACCAAAATTCGTGGAAGATCAAGTCAGGCGGTACTTTAAGAGAAGTTTCACTTAGTCTTTTCTCTGTTGCTGTAGTTCGTAAATCTACATACGTCAGATCAGTTTATATTGTTGAACAAAAGGAAGGGGGGGCAAATTCCAACCCTGTATTACTACTTGTGTTGATTCAATGCTTTTGTCAAAAAAAGAGATACCTTTTAGCAATAAAAGCGAAAAGATCGATAGAACTATTTGGTTCATAAGTTTGAAAGGAAAACTTTTCTGCATTGTGTCGAAAACATGCAGGTATGGAAGAATTTTCAGATGCAATCTCTTCGGTAAACAAGCAGTTGTCTCAGCTGATCCATATTTCAACCGTTTCATCATCCAACACGAAGAGAAACTATTCCAGTCATGTTATCCAAAATCCTTTAGAGATTTGGTAGGCCGGAATGGGGTCATTGTAGTTCATGGACAGCAGCAAAGAAAGCTTCATGGGATTGCTATGGACATGATGAGGGCGGAGAAGCTCAATCTGAACTCCCATTTCTTAGCGGACATGCAGATGGTTATGCTTCGAGCACTAAGCACATTGCAGGATAACCATGTCATAGTCCTCCAAGACTTGTGCAGAAAGGCAAGTGAGGCTCTACAGCTTGCTTCTATACCTTTGTGATAAGTTAGTTGTTGAATGTAAATTTCTGAGACTTTAAATTGATCTCCTTCCAGGTTGCTATCAATCTGATGGTCAATCAGCTATTAGGTGTGTCTACCGAATCAGAGATCGGTGAGATGGCTCGTCTATTTTCGGATTTTGTTGATGGTTGCCTCTCTGTCCCGATCAACTTGCCTGGATTCACCTATTACACTGCAATGAAGGTAACTGCACATCTTCTAATAGCTTGCCAAACTTCTGCAAGAGTAGAAAAGCTTGATCTCTCCAACATGCAGAGCAATTTGGACATGGCAGGCAAGGAAAACTATCACCACGAAGATCAAGAGAATGATAGAGATCACAAGACAGCAAACCAGGTCTGCAGGAGAGAATGGAGTCCTCGGGAGACTGGTCGAGGAGGAGAACTTACCTGATGATGTCATCTCCGACTTCATAATCAACCTTCTATTTGCTGGAAACGAGACGACTGCTAAAACAATGCTGTTTGCTCTCTATTTCCTTACTCACAGCCCCAATGCATTGGAGCAAGTGCAGGTAAGAGCTACATCTAAAGCTTCTTTTCACCCAACTTAGCATCAACAATCCATGCCTACTGCGTAAACCAAGTTCTGCTTGTGTTAGAATTCACGACATCTTTTCTTCCCCTACACCCCACAGTATCAAATGTAATGTTATGTTGACATCCACTTATGTGTGGTTGAACAGGATGAGCAAATGAGCATTAGAAGAAGAAGGGGCAGTGACATGCTCTCTCGGGAAGATTATGAAGCCATGCCATTCACTCTCTGTGTATGATACTTGTTCTCAACTTTAGCTGAATTTTGTATGAGACGCTAGTCATAGGTGCTTAAACCAAAAATGTTGCATTAAAGACGGTGATTGTAGGTGAGATATCAATCTTCCAGGTAAGCTATAAAAACTCGAATGGATAAGCAAGAAACCTGAACACAAGGCTTTCCTGTTCCTATCCATGGCATAAAGACACGTCTTGCACCGGTAACGCAGAGAGAATGACTGCAACGATACATGCAGGTCATCGATGAAACACTTAGACTTGGAGGCATAGCAATATGGTTACTGAGGGAAGCAAAAGTGGATATCGAGTATCAAGGTAATTGTTTCCTGTTATTTAGGTGTTCGTCTCAACTCTTCCAGTGTTTGCTAAACATACAAAGAAGCTATGTAGAATTTGGTAATTCTTGCAGCGAAAAAACCAATAATCCGAGAATGAATCGCCTCACTCAGTTACTTCTTCTAACGATTGTCAGATCTTTCTATTCCAAAGGGATTCTTCGTGGTTCCCTTTCTCTCAGCAGTTCACCGAGATGAAAGTATATATCCCGAGGCTTTGAGTTTTCACCCTTGGAGGTGGATGGATCAAGAGAACAAGGTTTGTGGCATTTTTGCCTGTTGTTTACCATGGTGATAATTCTACATGTTAGGCTAACATGAATGTAATGCGATTGGCAATCACAATTGGATATGTTTGAGAACAAACATGGAGTGATGAAGTTCTTTTCTTGTGGATTTGAAGGATAAGAGAAATTGGAGAACTAGTCCCTTTTACACACCATTTGGAGGGGGTGCTCGATGCTGCCCGGGGGCTGAACTAGCTCGACTTCAGATTGCTTTCTTTCTACATCATATTGTTACAAAGCTCAGGTTTGCATTCTACTTCTTGTCCAGCTTTTAAGAAAACAAATGTATACTCAACTTGTTTCGATTGGTGCACTTCGAGCAAAAAGTGTTCCACAAAATGTCGGTTAGAGAATGAACAAAAGGAATTGTATTCACACGAACGCATACCCGGTGCCAGTTCTAGCGAGAATGAGCTGAACAGATGAATTTACTCGAAATGCATCTTTGGATCTTAACAGATGGGTTCAAGTCAAAGAAGATAGGATGTCATTTTTCCCTTCAGCTCGGCTAGTGAATGGATTCCAAATTCGCATAACCAAGATTCCTGATGAAGTTGTAGGCTGATACATCTGACAGAGTTGCTCAAGGAAATCAAGTTTGCCGGTTTTTCACTTTGTCAATGTACATTCACTAGACACTGCTGGTGCCTATACTCATCACAAGCTTTTATGCTCTTCAAAATGCAGATGAGAGTTTATATGTAGTCATTCTTTTTCTCTGGAAATATTTGTCATGAAAACCATACTAGATAGTTCGATGTTTTAGTGCTAGTCTTGATTCATTTGGGCACATATTGTATCTTGTTTTCCAGGTGAAACTTGGTTGTGATCATTTATCTGGTAGTTTCTGATGTCTCACTCAAAACCAAACTGCCAACTAGAGATGGTGATATGCTGTTTCCAGGAAAGTTTTAGATCACAAAAGTATTCAAGCACAAACGATGAGGTCAAGAGAGAGACACATAATTCTGCAGCTGAACATCCAGTAAAAGATATGGAAGAAGCCATGCATCAGGATAACACTTCCTTTGCAGAAACTTCCGGTGTTGGCTTAGTGAATTTGAATTGTTGCAGATAAGATCAAGCTGCATTCGTATCTCTTTTTCATACAAACCATCATTATTATTGTACTTGAATCAATCATTATTATTATTATTTTATGAAGAAAGATAGAATTCGAGTTTAGAATCTTACGATGATTTAATAGCTAAGCTAGATATAATTTTGAAGCTAGTTAGATTTATGATATGTTTGTGGAATTGGGTGACTTAAACGACTCATTATATCGAGCCGCATTTCCAACGGAGGATTAATGTTTGTCCGAGATCAAGTTGGGCTGAGTAGGAGAAAGTATTGGGCCATCTTATTTGGGCCCGAGCTTTGTGAAGCCCAATAGCCTTGCGGAGACAGTTTTAGGAATCGAAGCTTCGAGGTATCGCGATAAGGCCACGCCGAGGCCCCGTTTTGTTTTCTAGGGCTTTCGGCGCTCTCTCGCGATCGTGTGGTTTTCGCCGGAAACCGGTGGCGGTGACGTCGGTGGGCTAGGGTTTCTCTTCGCTGGCAATCGCGAACCATGGCGGGAAAGGAAGTGCGAGAGTACACCAACCTCAGCGACCCCAAAGGTATTCCTATCGACAAGTTTCTCCCAGCTGTTGTCATGCTCCGTGTTAAATGTTCTTGATTCGATTCGGCAGATCGAAAATGGGGGAAAGGGAAGGACAAGATCGACGACGAGGACATCACGTTCCAACGGATGGTAGCAAAGGTTAGCCAATCGGCCCTTCTATTGGTGATTGTTTCTTTTCTACCGATTGTATTCGTTTCGTCGAGAAGAGGAATCTTTGTATTGGTAGTGTTGTCTTCGTCTAAGTTGTTGCTATGAGGAAGGTGCTTTTCTTTCGAAGTTCGAGGAATATATGTTCGTTGTCCAACACCTCGTATGTGTTGGGTGCCTTTCTTTAGCCAAAATTACATCTTTTTTTGTACCTCGTCGGTCTCTTCTTGTACGGATTGTTTCAGTGTCAAACTAGCTGTAGCGCTTAATTTGGATGTGATCTCATGGGAGATGGATTCTGATTTAAAACACGCTATTTATCAATCCTAGTATTTAAGAAGTTATCATGTGAACTGCTAGTTATCTAGAGAATTGTACTCATCTCTGGTTCATATTTAGGTGTATATAATATCACATAATTATACATGTAAGATGAATTGTGTAGAATATTCTGAAGATCACGATGATATCTTGTTGTTGTAATGTACTGCCAACGACACATTTGCAAGCAATCTTTAATTTTTTAGTTTAGCATTTATTTTCTCCAACATAGCAAACTTCTACTTCTGTGTTGAAGTTTTACACCTTGTTAGATTGGTTAGCAGCCACAAACATGCAGGGAGGCATTGAAAGAAAACTTCCATATGGTGAAACTTAAAAGATGCCTCAGAAATGTTGATTTACTGGCATAAACCGTGGAATGCAATTGGGTTGATGCAAGTGACTTTTAGATGTTGATCACTTGTTTGGATGTGTAGATTTCTTAAATTCATACATTTTCAGTTATAGTGTTCTGATAACATGCCCTGGCAGGGATATTGGCTTCTCCTGTTGGGCGGTTGATGCTAGCAGATGCAGGAAGTTGCCGGTGAACGTGGAGGCTACCTTCATGGGCGAGGCGGTACTTGCTTTTCCTTCTAGTAACGACATTATGTGGTTACATAATATTGCCAACTTTGTAGTGGTTTGCTTCCAGCTTTGGACAGTGATGACTTGCTGTATCTAAAGGAACAGAACAGATGGAAGCTGAGGAAGATGCTGAGCGTCTTCTACGGCGCACTGAGAAACGAGCTTTTGCTGCATTTAAGATATCCTCATGTGTTCAAGTTGCATATGTTGACATATTTTTTGTTCTTGCATCATGGTTTGTTTTTCTTTCTTTCTTTGACTCTCTGAGTACAAAGCTGCAAGTCTGGTGGATTCATCACCTGCAACTTTGCCCTTGCCGCTTCGGGTTGAACCGAAGCCCAAGACTGGCATAAGGTGATGTTGGACTTATCATTGGCTTATGTTGACATATTTTTTTGTTCTTGTATCATTGTTCTGTTTTTCTTTCTTTCTTTCTTTGACTCTCTGAGTACAAAGCTGCAAGTCTGGTTGATTCCTCACCTGCACCTTTGCCCTTGCCGTTGCCACTTCGGGTTGAACCGAAGCCCAAGAGTGGCATAAGGTGATGTTGGACTTATCATTGGCTTACTAATACTGTAGACTAGTTTTCTTTAAGAAAAATCTGATTGATCATTTCCTTGATGGACAGGCAGCAAGATCTCTTGAAAAACATTATTGGAATCAAACCTAAGCGGCAGAAAGTTTCAAGTCCTAGTTCACTGCAATCTGAACGACTGACTGTCTCATCCACTGGAGACGGTGAGGGACAACTGGGGAAGAATATCTCTCATTCAACGCCGTCCAAAACCCAGAAAAATGCATGTCTAGCAGCTAATGTTGCAATGCAGGAGCAGCCGGTGCATGAAGATACTTCCATGAAAACTAATGGCGACGAGGCCAATCAAAAACCAGAAGATACTGTTAAAAGTTTGCTAGGACTAGCTTATGAAAGTTCTGACGATGAATGACCAGAGGAAAATATACAAACATAGCATCCTCGGGATTTCTCTCTTCTATTTTGTTTTCACTACAAACTTAGTCGTTGTAGGTCTGTCTTGTTAATTTTCTAATGTGAGCAAACCTGTTGGTAGAAGATATAACTCTTCTGTTATTTTTATCCAAACCACATTCCACAATACATCACATGCAATTCGGCTAAATGTTTGATGTCGGAAGGAGCAATTTTTATGCTACAAACTAGACGTTTGACTTGCGAGAACATTATCTCTCTTTTTGTGAGGATAGATTTTCCAACACTCCATCAAATCCTTGGCATTCTGAAGGAGAACTATTTGTACTCCATTTTCATATCTTTCCTCGAGAAGGGCTTATCACTTTGACATCAAACTAGTGGAATGGTCTAATTTTGCTTGGATTACAAGAGTTATGCTTTGTTCAGACGGTAATCAAAATCAAATTGGTCGTTAGACATTGCAAATCTTATTATCACTGATGCTTTCGACAGGATGAACACGAACATGTTATGAAGGTTCTTGGTAAGAGCTTAGGAAGGGAACGAGGACGCAAGTCATCACATCTAGGCATCAAACGAAGTGAAGTTTTGATCCTAAACGATATCTCATTTTGCATGAGACACCTCAAGCACGACAGATGCCTTTTGAGACTTGGTTGTTGACCTACGATCCAAACTTTTGCCACAAAAAAGTCCCCTCTTCCCATACAACCATCTAAGAATTAGCATCGATACTCCTACCTGTCTATGGAGATGCTTGCAGGATAAGAAAAGAGTTTCACTGTCTAAGTGGCGTACAAACTCAGAGATGTTTATCATACGGATATTAGTTTCTTTACACTTCCATCTCCAAAGTAATCTTGGGAGGTTGAGACATGATTTAAAAGGTTGCAGTGAAAACAATTAAACGAAAATTTCAGATAGATGAAATTTCCATAGCCACATATCTTCGGAACATACCGTCCGATCACTATTCTCAACCACATCAACAGCAAGGACAACACACCGGATCATACCTTCGGTCAATACCAATTCTGCAAAGGTCGGGTGGCGCTGACTGAGTTCAGCGTCGTCCCGTAAAGGTCAAGAGGATGCCGAACGAGTATCGCACCGACTCATAAAGACCGGGTCCATGTGATGCTCATCGAGTACAACGCTATCCTGCAAGGATCGAGACGACGCCGATCGAGTATAGTGCCGTCCCATAAAAATCGGGATGACGCTCACCGAGTTTAATGTCGTCCTACAAGAACCGGGACGATGCCAACCGAGTACAGCACCGTTCCGCAAAGGTCGGGATGACGCCCACTGAGTACAACGCTATCTAGGGAGAGGATAAAAATCTACGGGGCCCGACCATGGGGGGTGGTGTATTCAGTTCTAACAAGATCTATGAAGGGGTCGAAGTCGAGAGTCCCTTCCCGACCCCGACCTACGTGCAAGGACCAAAGATCGAGAAGCAAGTGATCTATCCAAGAGAGTCCCCGACTTTAGAGCCAGAGCCCGAGCTCAACCTCACAATATTATGATCCTCGTTGATAACGACATGCCAGCCCACTCTGCTACGGTGTAAAGGATCACCGTCAGCTGTATCATTATTAGTTTACCATTTCCACAGCTTGCTTACTTGTCGTTGTGTCGCAATTCCCAAGATCCATACTAATCCGTGAAATCAGTGTATATCATCACTCATTCATGTCTCAGTTATATCCAGAGAGGGACAGAAGTTGATGTTGCAATGTTAGCTTACGTGCAAAACTGGCACAACGAAGATTCTCATGTCACAATCCGTCATAGCTTCCAGTCCGTCTACTTCACTCTTACAGAAAATTGACCGATCACACCACAGTCCCACTTCCTCATTAGAAAAAGAAAAGCCCCACAGGACTGGTATTTTGCAAAGAAATAGCGAACTCACCAGGCAAAAAGTACTTCTTATCTTTAATTAGCAGTATCCGTCTGCATCAAACCGATAACTCGAGAACAATAACGAAGGAGAGAGAGAGGAGAAAAGAAAAAAGACTTTGGTGTCGAGCGTGACGGCGCCAAGCATGTGGGTGTTGTGCATGGCGACGCGGAGGTCCTCGTGGGTGCCGCGGGAGAAGACGCCGATCGAGTATAGTGCCGTCCCATAAAAATCGGGATGACGCCCACTGAGTACAACGCTATCCTGCAAGGATCGAGACGACGCCGATCGAGTATAGTGCCGTCCCATAAAAATCGGGATGACGCCCACTGAGTACAACGCTATCCTGCAAGGATCGAGACGACGCCGATCGAGTATAGTGCCGTCCCATAAAAATCGGGATGACGCCCACTGAGTACAACGCTATCCTGCAAGGATCGAGACGACGCCGATCGAGTATAGTGCCGTCCCATAAAAATCGGGATGACGCCCACTGAGTACAACGCTATCCTGCAAGGATCGAGACGACGCCGATCGAGTATAGTGCCGTCCCATAAAAATCGGGATGACGCCCACTGAGTACAACGCTATCCTGCAAGGATCGAGACGACGCCGATCGAGTATAGTGCCGTCCCATAAAAATCGGGATGACGCCCACTGAGTACAACGCTATCCTGCAAGGATCGAGACGACGCCGATGCTATCCGTGAGGGTCGAGACGATGCCGATCGAATACAACACCGACAGTAATAAATATGATAGGTACAATTGATCCTCTAGGGAGAGGATAAAAATCTACGGGGCGACCATGGGGGGTGGTGGTATTCAGTTCTAACAAGATCTATGAAGGGGTCGAAGTCGAGTCGTCCCTTCCCGACCCCGACCTACGTGCAAGGACCAAAGATCGAGAAGCAAGTGATCTATCCAAGAGAGTCCCCGACTTTAGAGCCAGAGCCCGAGCTCAACCTCACAATATTATGATCCTCGTTGATAACGACATGCCAGCCCACTCTGCTACGGTGTAAAGGATCACCGTCAGCTGTATCATTATTAGTTTACCATTTCCACAGCTTGCTTACTTGTCGTTGTGTCGCAATTCCAAAGATCCATACTAATCCGTGAAATCAGTGTATATCATCACTCATTCATGTCTCAGTTATATTCAGCAGAGAGGGACAGAAGTTGATGTTGCAATGTTAGCTTACGTGCAAAACTGGCACAACGAAGATTCTCATGTCACAATCCTCATAGCTTCCAGTCCGTCTACTTCCCAGTCCGTCTACTTCACTCTTACAGAAAATTGACCGATCACACCACAGTCCCACTTCCTCAATTAGAAAAAGAAAAGCCCCACAGGACTGGTATTTTGCAAAGAAATAGCGAACTCACCATGCAAAAAAGTACTTCTTATCTTTTAATTAGCAGTATCCGTCTGCATCAAACCGATAACTCGAGAACAATAACGAAGGAGAGAGAGAGGAGAAAAGAAAAAGACTTTGGTGTCGAGCGTGACGGCGCCAAGCATGTGGGTGTTGTGCATGGCGACGCGGAGGTCCTCGTGGGTGCCGCGGGAGAAGTTGAAGATGGCGACGTTCATCCCCGCCCGCAACAGCTTCTTCAGCATCGGCACCGACCGCGATCTTCGTCTTGGGCAGCTCCTTCAGTATCCCCCCGATGTCGATGTCTCGCCATCCGTCTTCCCCCTCCTCCCCCAAAACCCCACCAAAATCGCTAGCTGCTCTGATCAATCAACCGCACCACCGAGGACAGCAGTAACTACAAGTGTCATGAAGAAAAGAAGAAAGAACATTGGAGAGAAGAAATCTGATCGATACCAAAATTATATACTCTTTTCTGTCGTCTCCTCCTCCACCACCCAACAGTCGAACACCCTCGAGCGAAAAAGCTGGCTGTCGATGATAAGGTGGGGATCAGAGTGACAGTGGGCGCTAACGTACGAGACGGATCTCTGATACGCCGTCCGTATTTGTTACCCGCACGCGTAATGTCTTTTGCGTGGAAGTCGAAATAGGGTACAAATAACACTCGCAGAGATGGACGATAAGATGGGCCCACGGGTTGCTCCGATCACGAAAGCGGGTAAGTCAACAGGCGGGTGGGTGGTTCTCCACAAGCGCATCGTCTCCATCACGGTTCCTCTTGGTGTTCCAAGCCATGAAGGTCTTCGTCTGCAAAATGTTTCTTTAAGCTTACTGCAATCTTCTGCTTTGGTGTATAAAGATTATACATCAAACTTAAACGCCACCTCCAGAAAAGGACAAATCTTTCAGGATCACAAAGTCTTGAGATTTCTTTGTTATGATCTCCGGTCACCCTAAGAAGGTTCTCTTCATTGTAGTTAGTTATCCTCGACATACTAACACGAGACCAATGGCGTTCATACGAAGTGTGTCGTGAAATAGGTAAAATCATGGTGCTGGACTTCAAGCTGCTGCAGCCATGACTTTGCAGCACCGAGGAGGGAGGTGATTCTCTCATGATCTCCTGTGCCAGCCATCGTCCACAGGCTCCCTCGAAGCTTGTAAGTGGCCAGACCAAATGGAGGAAGAGAGATGCGGTCGCACTTCTCTTCAGGTTTCATTCCATTCTTCTTCCCGGCTCTGAACGAGGTCAGATCATTTGTCAAGCTCTCATGAATCTGATCTGCGTGGACATTTGGAATCAGGAACATCTCCATAAAAAGATGTAGATTTCATTGAGATAGTACTTCACATCAGTGCATCGGGATGTAAAAGAAAGCAATGAGTTTCTACCTCTACAGCAAGCACAATAAAATCAGCACAGCAAGCATAATCAATGAAGCCAAACCCATAAATTGTTTATTGGATGAGAGAAATCCAGTTGGCCATGAAATATATTAAAATAACACAAGTCTTTTGGCGTTGGATACGATTCATGTCGAGTTGCCAATTCCGAGGTTGTGAAGAACAGCATAAACACGTACCTTGAAACAAAGAGGACAATGTGTGGTAAGTCAAGAAGCACACGGACAGATCCTTCACGCTTCGTCTGGTTGGGATATGATAAATAGGATACCTGTCGAACAAGAGACAGGACTAAGCGTTGAACCCAAACAACCTTAATTGTTTTGTTGCTTGTGCTAGAACTATCGAAAAGAAAAAGAGTCCCAAAGTCCAAGACATGTTGTTTGGTAATCAATCTTCCTTCCTCGATTACAGAATTATCAGCCAACATTTCATTCTTTGGACGAGAGATCAAAAAGAGATGGTTTGAGGCGTACCAGGCCACAGACATCCAACTAGCAGGAGAGAGCTCTGTGCTCTTGAAAGATGTCAATCCCGGGTAGGACTGAGCCAATTCAAGCACCTACTAACAGACCCCAAAAATGTGAGAGAGAGAGAGAGAGAGAGAGAGAGAGAGAGAGAGAGAGAGAGAGAGAGAGAGAGATTATGAAGCAGGCAGGAAAGTGCAAATATTTTGACAGACAAACAACAAAGGCACATAAAATACCTTGTTCAGCAGTGGAATCCTTCCATAAGGAGAAGAGCTCTCGAAGAACTCAAAGGACATGTGCCCAATCCGCTCTCTGGTTCTCCTTGCGTCTTCTAAGCACTCAGATACAGCATCTGAACTGGCCAGCTTCTTGTACTCGTGCTCACTGTCATCGCAAGAACAGAGTATCCAATCTAATCCAGCTCAATTGCAGGCGTCCATGATAAAAGATAGATATTTGGGCCAGGCGGAGCAGAAGAGGAACCTGGGAGCAGCAGGAGCTTTGTTAGTGTATATCTGAACACCGGAAAGGTATGGCACATAGTATTGGACTGCCATCTCTCCACTCTGCAGGCTGACCGGCACACCGGCACCGTAGGCGCTCCACTCGTAGTACTGCTCCCACAGATCTCCAAGGTTGAAGAACTCCACGCTGTCTTTCCCGTCCAGTTGCCAAAGATTGCTCAGATCTCGACACCATGACTGTAATCACCATGCAAGAATTGGAGCTCAAACCTCTCAGGATGTAGAGAGCAATCATTTCCGATCCGAATTCACTCATATATTACGAGAGCAACACAAAATAAATCAAAGGAAATGGTTAACATGTATGAATAGTACTGATCGAAGTAATAAATACATAACAGGGAGGGGAAAGAAAAGAGAGACCTTTGGGAGTTTGTGGGGCGGCACCGAAGGAGTCGTGGATTCGAGGAAGCTTTGGAGGTTGGAGCGGTCTCGCCAGCTCGTGCTCATCGTTCCCCCGCCGTTTTATACTACTGTTCTATGAACTGTCGCTGTCCCCAACCTTCCAATATATTAAAGATCCAATCTTTTTCTCTCAAGAAACAAGAAGAAGGGGGAAGAGAGAGGCGAAAAAGAGGAAAGGAGGAGGAGATCAGAGCAGGTTCTCTGTTCTTGGACCAGTGGAGACGAGAGGCGACGGGAAGGGTCCGGGAAGTCCCAAATCACCGCATGCTCGCTTTCATTACTCGTCCTCGAACGACCATAGCAAATCAACACTCCGTCAATGTTCGACCGGTGATCGAGAAGCGGCAGCAGCAGGGGACGAGAAGGGACGACACTCGGAGGTACGTAAAGCTTCAGAAAAATTCGACCTTTTCAAGCTCCTCTGCTCCCAGCAACAGCCCCCTCCGTGTTCTTCTCGCAAAACTGCATCTTCTGCTCCTCCTGTGGCGGAAGAAACAAAAGTAGAACAAAAAAAGCGGGCGTTTCCATAGAGAGAAAGAAAGAAGATAGAAGATTACCTTTGTCGTCACTCTCTCCGATGGAAGAATAACGAAACTGAGCTCTTTAATGAGTCCGCCTCCCATCCCTTCTCGCTCTCCTCTTACGTTATCTTTCTCGTTCTTTACTGCCATTTATTCCGTCGTCTCTCGATCATAGTGGGGCACGAACTGTTCCCGAGTTCGGACGTGTGGATGAGGTTGCCCATAAAGTCCAAATCTATGGAAACAGAGTCGACTCTGGCGATGGTTGATAGGCTCAACTGCGAGAAAAGATCACGAGAGAGTCAAAAGTCTTCCTTTATTGGTCTTCTCAACAAAGAGAGCGGTGCGGGGGGAGAGAGGCTACGGAGGTTTCCGCGATCCATCGTCAATGAATGCAATGCTCCAAATGTAAACTTGTTGACTTTGGGAACCTCTGACGTCGATGGATTCTGCAACTGAAGGCATTGAAGAGGGACTTCCATTAACGTGGAGTGAACAAACAGCTGGGTGACTCCAAATCTTCCGAGGAACGGCGGACACAATATGACACCCGTTCTTAACCGGTGATTGGACGCCGTAGTGATGCAAGAAAATTCTTCGTTGGATATCATAAATATTTCCGAGTTTAAGATGACTCGTTTCATCATCACGGAAAGTAAATATATTTTTATTTATATTTAAGATATTAATATGATGATGATGATGATGATGTATATTGTTATAGTCTGAGGGTAGATTTGAAATCTAAATTAGATAGCTGTTTAATTGGTAAAAATTAATTATATTGTCTTAGGTGTAGTGACTTAGGATCAAATGTTGCTTTCATCTCTAATGATATATGTATATTTACATTAGGATAATTCTGGGTTAAATAAATGCGTGAGCAGATAGAAATTTTGATACTTTGTTAGGTAAGTAGGAAATTGATGGATTAAGTTTCAGAGGATAGAGATTAGTCTGATGTCATTAGAGAGTTTTTATTTGCTAATGACAGCTTAATCTTGATGGAGGAGGCTGACCTGCTATCTGACATAGATAGATCAAGAAATGGAAGAAAGAAACTACATATAATATCAACAAATAAATCAACTTTGATCACCAAAGTCTGTTGTTTTGCTTACAATAGATAGTGTGTGTGTGTGTGTGACATCAAGATTAAGTGCCAAAGGGATTCATGACAGTTTCATCTTTTGTGTTGTTTCAATGTTTGAGACTTATTTTGGGTGGCAAGTAAATCAACAAAATTAGTATTTTATCTACTTAGGGGGGTAACTCGAATTGATGATAAAGATTTCGTACTTCATCTAATATATTTAAACGTGTCGGTTTACTATAAGTTCGAGACTCGCTTTGATCATTTATCTCTTTTTTTATTAAATAAATTAACTTAGTTATTCTAAATTTAATAAAATAAAAAAATAAACTAAATTAATAGCTATTTTCTTGTAATATAACTATGATATTAGAATTATTATTATTACTCCATTTGATCAATAAAATCTCCAAGTAAATGTGATCGAAATAAATCGAGCAAAATTAGAGATAATATCTTTGACGTAAGTAGAAAATTTGTAAGGGAGGAGGTTTAGTGTTTAGCATTGTTAATAGCCTCAATCACAATGCTGAAATCATATTAAGCTTAAATACGAGTAAAACTCCTCAGAGAGCATATTCTATAATAAGATTAATATTTTTGGATTTCGAAGGAAGGAATGATACAATAAGTTGCAAGAGATCTTTCATGAAAATAAGAAAAAGCAAGATGGGAGAATATGATTAAATGATCTTATTTTAATTCTATAACTATCCATATAAAAAATAGTTATCAATCCAATAGATTCGACTTGGCCGAATTACCGAATGTGACTAAGCTTAAAAAAAATTACCTTCTAAGGATTTTTGAGCTAGTTGTTCTTTCTTGTCTTACCATCTTAAGAGTGAATTCTTCACAAGTCAAAGGATCATACCATACTTAAATTAGAAAAAGATCAATAGAATAAATATAATTTGAACACTTAAAATATGAGTGTACATCTAGAGGGACTTCCATTTTATAGATCCCAAGATGAAGTATTAGTGAAAAATATTTCATTTAGAACATCACTCTAACTTGACATACTTAGATTGCTTACCTAATAATACATTATTATCATGCTAATTGAGCCCTTGAAGGCTTACTAGATGACATGTCAAGCTTTATTGGTTATATTTAATTTGATAAGATTTGATTTGTCAAGTTATAATTGACCACTGATTCTAACCATATCATTAAAAGAATTATTTTTATTTTTATTTTAAAAACATGTAGAAGTTTGGAGTCTGTAATTCTAGTTGTATATACCCAACCCAACTTGGTTAACATGATATTTATCTGTTTATATAAATATATGTATATATATATATATGTATATGTATATGTATATATACATACACACACATACATACATACATACATACAACATACATACATATATATATATATAATATATATATATATATATATATATATATATATATATATATATATATATATATATATATATATATATATATATATATATATATTCTTGAGGATGAAGTTTATGCCACCTTAACATTGATTGATACAACTAAAATGTGACCTACAATGGGCTTAGATTCACCAAACACGTCTTTGGTGTTTGAAGTGGACAAATCAACCTAATGGATCAAGCTGGGAAGGAAGGTGGAGAGACAATGACAAGAAAGTGATTTGGTATTGTTGGATAAAGCACAACTAAGGAAGTGGAGCTTAAGTAGTGGTAACTTATTGTATTAGGCTGTAATCATGTCCTCCATCACTTGGTGGGCAAGGTGGAATGCACCAAACCCTAATATCTATCTTTGCCTACTCAAGCCATTTCAGGGATTCACCTCAATCATCCATGCACCTCTAGATCTAATTCCATACCATACCATATTTCCTCTGAGATTTCACTCACGACTTTAAATAATCATGTTCTTAGTTATTTGATGGGCTAAGAATGCACCAAACCCTAATATCTATCTTTGCCTACTCAAGCCATTTCAGGGATTCACCTCAATCATCCATGCACCTCTAGATCGAATTCCATCCATATTTCCTCTGAGATTTCACTCACGACTTTAAATAATCATGTTCTTAGTTATTTGATGGGCTAGCTGGAATGCACCAAACACTAATATTTTCTTCACTACTCAAGTTATTTTAGGGATTAACCTCAATAATCTCTACTTCAATAATTCATAAGGAATGTATATTAAATAAAAAATAGATATTATTAAAAAAATCTCAAAAAAATCTCTTTGGGCAGAGAAAGAAGGATGTCTGCACTCAGCATCAAGAGAATCCAAGCTTTCCTTTTTACCCATTGGAGGATGATGATGCTCCCGAGGTTATCAGTTTCATCATCAAAACTCTGCTTTTGCTAGAAAAATATATTCTTCAAACTTCTTTTGGTGGACTTCTCTATTTTATTTGCTCCAAACAGAACAACGCAACATCCACATATTATTTAAGGATGACTGAAGGAACTATGTTTAAAGGTAAGGTTTACAAGGGACTGCACACAGTACATTACCATTTCACTGGCCGAACTCAACTGCACCAGCCTGAAAATGAAGATGCGTAACCTGATCAGGATACGAGTTCACTGAGGCCTATAGTAGTTTCCCTGATGAGATGGCGGATAAGGAGATGGAATGGTGTATGGCGGTGGAGGATGTGAACCCGATTGCTGTTGATGAGCATTGTAGTATGGTCCGCGCCACCCTGGATAAGCTGGTTGCCCATATTCTTGGTTGGATTGAAGTTGAGGATGATGGAATTGACCACTTGGAGAATAATAAGGGGCCTGCTGTGGTGTCGCATACGTAGGGTAGGGATGAGAGTATTCAGGCCTAGGCTGCTCTCTGGGTGGACGATGGTGAGTCATGGCAGGATGTGGCGGAACACTCTGTGGCTCAGCTTGTTGAGATGCAATCCTCTGAAGGTTGGATTGCTCGGCAGAAGGATAATTGTAACCCATTTTACCATCACTTTTGAAGTTGAGTCCAGCTAATTGCCTCTGCACATCCTCGATCATATCACGGCACTGAATGTTTCTGGTCATTACGAAGTCGCTGCATTGCTGCTTTATGTTTGTTATTGCATCCTGTTTAAAGAACACATTAGAAGATTAATTCTGTCATATCAATGCAACAACATGCAAGAAACATGACAATGCAGAGCCACATGATACAAGTTTATAAACTCAACATCAGAAGCATGCTTCCTGATATGTGATTCATACTCATCTAATATAAGGAGCTTTCCTTTATTGTTAGATGTGTCAAAGATTGAACATCAGAGTGAATAAAAAAGATAGTCATGATTTTTCAGGAAAGATTTTATATAGTCTAGATTCAAAACTAGTATACCTGAAGAGTCACATAAAACTTCAATCCTTCATTGATGTTCTCCTTAATCTCCCGATATTTTGCTATTGCAGCAGAGATCTGCTTGTAACACTTCTCACGGGCAACTACCAAACATAACCCAATGTTAAAAAAAGCTTTCATGCAAAAAAAAAAAAGGTCTTTAATTCCTGAAAGCAGAGAATATAATTAAGCTTAGGCTACAAGGGAACTCGATGATTAGCAGCATATTATAAAAAAAAGGTCCAACAGATGAAAATTGTATCATATTTTATAAGAATGTGATTCAATGACTAAAGCTTACATAACAAGGTCATTGCTTTCAAATGCAGATCACAATCCAAGTTACTGTAAAAGAACATCTTTTTATGACCAAATTCTGAAGTCCAACCTCAGTGCTCATCCCCAAAGTTTAATTTCGACCCATAGCTTTTTGTTTTGCCTTTGACTTGATCTCAATAGTCTTCTAGGCAAAATATATCCATAACTATATTAGTGTGGTATTTCTCTGATACTATCTACAAGCAAATATAGCATACATATTCATATAATATATCACATATATTGACAGATTGTCTATAGTGATAGGTTATATATGACATAACAGACCTCTAGATTGGCACCATACCATGTATACAAGTTCCAAGTTCTGCACTCCTATGCAACACCATGCAAGCATAAGGATACTAGTTTGCCATCTAATTTATAGAAGCTTTACTATGGCCATTAGACGTCAAAGATACCTACAAGACCACCAAATTAATCAGAAAGATTCTTGGGGAATACTTTCATATAAATAACAAGATTTTTAGCCCATCACCCACAACTCACTTGGGTTATTAAACTCATGGTTCGAAATACCATCAGACCAGTACCGGTATGTACCAACTGATATTTACCAGACCAACTAATAACCAAAACCTGGACTGAGACAATTTTTTTGCCTGGTCCAATTGGAAACTTCTTAAAAATTTTTAGTCTGGTCAGTGGTACTGTCAACAGCCCTGCTTTTGATAATCAACAGCCCTCCTCACATCCTCTGTCTCCTCCTTTCCTCTCCTTCTCCTTCCCTCCTGTCTCACTCCTCTTTGGCCCATGCGGTATGCCAACCTACCATGAGTTAACGTACAGGTATATACCAGATACATATCAGGCTGGCCAAGGACCTACAAAGGTTTTTAACCATAACTTGAAACCCTGATCAAACCAACATTATTCTTTGACGAATATTATAGGAGTGAAATATGCACCTTCACTCTAAGTTTACAATACATTGCTTATAAGAGTTTGGTAAAAAGTAAGGAGGTTTCAGAGAAATTCAAGATCAAAAGTAAACAAGGTGTCAAGAGATTACATTAAGAACAAAAGATTTACCAGCAAGCAAAGCAAGTTGAGAAATTAAGCAATCTGACATCTGAACTGAAGTGAACTAGAAAGAGATTTATAGGACAGATACCTTTGTAATCTTCCAGATTGAATACAGCAGAAAACTCATCGTTTTGTGCCTACAGAAAGAAGACAAAAAAACAACTAATACTTAATCTATAAACAACCTGCACCAAATTGGTTATAATGTATAGAATTATAAATCACATTTACAGATTACAAGTAAAATATACAAGGAATGGTACTCCTTCATTATACCAAAATATACAAGGAAACAAAACAAACTGTATTTTTGTTTCCCATAATGACACTGAAAACTAGGTCACCGGATCAACAATATAGCAGAAAATGCAAATTTTCCATGAATTTCATGGTGTAACCGAACAAAAAATATTATATAATCAGCAATGCCGACTGTAAAAATAGAAGGCATGATACTTTTATGCAGCAATTATTAGTGTCACCTTACAAGCTAAAAGCCAGGAGTTGTTGAACTGCATAGTTTTGACTTAAAACGGCAAACCTGATTCACTGGATTCTGGCATCATGTTACAGATAGAATAAAAAACAATATGATACCGATAGTCTGGCCTTCTTTTATATTCTCAAGTTAAATCAAATATCAAGTTGAGTTATAATAGGGTCCACAGCCACCTAGGTTCAGTCTGTGAACTTTGATAACCTAATATGTGTAATATTAGTATAATTTTATTCTGATGTCAAATATTGGCAAATAACATTTGAATATCTCAGCACCCAATGGCCTCAGTTGCAGGGTACTGACAAACCATTTCTTGAATCTGCCTGGCTTTACAACTAGCATCAACGTAAATAAGATTAAGTGCATAGGTATTCTGAATAAGTTTCTTCATGATAGTCAACCTAGTGATAAAAGTGGTGATAGGCAGGCAGAGCAAAATTTGGTTGGCTTAACCATCTCTGGCCCTGCTTCATGGTATCAACTAAGGTCATATGAAGTACAAATTTACCTTACCTTTTCTGAAGGAAATAATAACTAATTGAGATCAAGCTAAGTATATAGAAGGTTAGTCTGACATAAATTAAGTATTACGACAGTCAGTAAATACCAATTCAGATAGCTCTTTGTCAAACATCTACAGGTTATTCTCATAGCAAGACTTTAAAGAACTAAAGAGCTGCTTAGTTTATGATTGTTCCACTATTATTGGCATCCTGATTCCACAATAATGTACCTGGATCTGAAGCAGTAATTGCTCCTGCGCCACAATATTTTGAGCAATTTCTTCACATATCTGATCATACTTAGATATCTCCTTCCTGAAGAGATCCTCTTGTGATCCAGTGTTTGCCATCAACTTTGGCAGTATATCATCCTGAAAGGAAATAGATATAAGATTAATTCATTTAAAGACACTTACTGAACTTTTCAATATCTGATGGTTAAGGAAAGAATAAAAGAATTCCTGAAATGTAGTCCATCAGAACACAGTTGTCATCTTAGATCTAAAGATTCATTGGCACTTTGGTGTCAACTTTAATGGGACAAATATACAGCACAACCACGATCACTCTATAGAAAATATGGGTATAATAAAAGTTGCCCAACAGTAGGATTTTTAATTTCGTACCATACCGCTCAGTACGGGCGGTACATACTTGTCCATCAGCCTATCGGCATACGGACCGCCTACTACCGGTACGATTCTTTTTCCTAGAACTCAGAGTCAGGATGCAAAACCCAACATTTCAATCCTAAGAGAGGAGCAGTGGAGAGAGAAAGAGAGAGAGAGAGAGAGAGAGAGAGAGAGAGAGAGAGGGGGAGGGCTGGGGTTGTGCGTCTCGAGGCCGGACAAGTGTGTGGGAGTGCGGTGGAGCTTGCCGGCAGGGACGCGACAACAGCAGAGGAGGGCAACCAAGTGGCGGGCACCGATGCGGAAGGTGATGGAGAGGATCGACGAGGCCCAAGGGTTGGATGAGGCCGATCCCATGCCTTACAACAACCCCACGTTCCAAGGTGATGGCTCGTTATCGATGCGTGGAGACCACCGGGCTGCACATGGTGGGATCCGTTGCTTGGGGGTCATGGATCCTGATTGATCGCGTCGAGTCAACTAACCCGCATCCGACAACCGCTGTGGTTGAACCAACCCATTCTCACTGAAAGTGGTCTTTAATTACCACCTATGCCTGACTCGCTCGCTATAAATACCACGCTGGAGTTGAGTTGTGTTTGTCAAACTTGAGAGTCGGAAAGCCCTCTTCTCTAGAACTAATACCTTGATAAAAACGAGATGTTAGCAAGAAGAAGCTTACCTTCAGATTGATTATATTTTATTCTATTACAATCGTACGCAATTTGACAGAATATTGAGGACTCAAATTCTACTTTTGAAATACATAGCCTATCGGTACGCCTTGACATACCGCTCGGTATGCCAGTCTCGTACCGTACTAAACAAGGTTTGGTACGTTGGTAAGGTACGAGATTAAAAACCTTGAGTAAAACAATGATAAAAATTGTCACTATCTCTAAATACATTGCCATTCAGTATTATTATCAAGACAATGTGTCAGCTGGTACCAACTCCATGACCTCAAGGTTGCACATAAAAATGATTTCAAAATCAGGAGTACCATCCCAAACTGAATGAAGGATACACCCTGTTCAGGTCCCAATTAACATCTAAAGACAACTTGATGATATAATTCAATATTTTATGAGTAATCAATCTCTCACTAGAACCCTAATTCACAATCACAACGAAAACAAGGAGAAAATTTCACCGCATACAAATTTAAGGCAAGAAAGTCACCCCAAAAGAGTGACAATAATTATTTATTAATGATCATTGTAGTAGTCCACACATGATAATCACTTCCACATTTAGCCTTGTCTAACTTTTAAGATATGAAATTTTGTTTTAACTCTTCTCAGGCAAAGTAAACTCAGTAGAACATTTACCAGATAAATACATGTTTTAAGACTATTAATATAGTAATTCTACTAGGATAACCTTCCTGATAATAAATAAAACCTCCAAGATGATTCTTAAAAGATGAAGAATCATGAATCCAGCAACCATGTCCCCTTAAAGTGAGCATTTTATAAGAATGCTATCAATACACATACATAAAAGATATGAATATAAGCAATATTTATCACCTTTCTTTTCATCTCTTTTAACATGTCCTCGAGACCTGCCCTCTGTGCACCTAGATTCTCCAATTGCCTCTGATAGAATATGGTGTTAGGCAACCATAAGAAAAAATTTGGATATTAATAAGGCAAAGAAAACCATATAGAAAGTGTCCAGAATCACACAGCAAGCCAAATAGAAACGGATCTTGAAGATATGGTCAGAAAGAAAATATACAAGTTTAGGTGAATTAAGCTAAAAAATTTGGTGCCATCGTTTTTTCCTTACTTTTGGCCATTTATGTGAACCATGCAGCTGAGTGCCCATTTGGAGCCCTAGTTATTTTGATAAATTAAACAAAACAATAAATATTTAAGATTAAACACCAAAACTTCTTGATTGCACCAGTGTTAATGGTGTAATTACCAGTAGCAGATTATATTACAGTGAAGTGTAATGAGTTCAGCTTAACACTCGTCAAGAAATGGAAAGCAAAAGAATAACTTGTTCACTGAAATTTGTGCCATCACAATATCTAAAGTAAGGTATTTCAATGATATGCAAACATAAAGTAAAACAAATAGTGTCTAAGTGCAACACCTACAATTTTTTGCTGCAACCTATCCATAAGGGAAGCTGAAAATTAACATAAAGCCAGAATATTCAGATGACATTTGTAGGTAATTAGAATCTTCACCAAGCTATTCTGAGATAACATAAATAAAAGACAACCAAAAAATAGATTTATAATTAGTAAATATGTAGAAAAATAATGAAGCTGGGGCATTAATAATAAGGACAACCAACAAATGAAAATTAAAAAAACAAAAGACAACTACAGTACACCACTGATGATTCCATAATGTTTCTTGAACACTACAAAAAGACATGATAATGAGTACAGTACCAAGCTCAGTTTAAGCGCTCCCACTATAGCATCTTCATTGCCATCCAAGGACATTATAGGCCTTGCAAGACTCGGTAGTGCTGATTCAATCTGAAACATGGATTTAAATTGTCAGCTCAGAAATGTTGGGAATAAAAAATCAACAATACGAAACAAAATATATACTAGCTGCATTTTCTTCAAAACAAATAACAGAGCAAAACCAGAATGAATTATCATTTTCAACTTAGACGGAAAAAGAAGAACTTCTAGAATAAAGCACATTGCTAAAGGAAAACTGTAAACACTAGAAAAACTTAGTTGTTCAAATGCTCTTATAAGAACTAAGAAGGCCCAAGAAAATCTAAATTTTGAAAAGTTTCATTTACTATACTGTAAAACAACCAGAAAAGCTTAGGAAAACAGCAAGCAAAGACTACAAACTAGGTACCATGTATACTGTAAAGGTTATACTTACATATCCACTTAGAGATAATCTACATGGAGAAGTTGTAGATATCATTGTCAAACATAGTGTAGATAACGATGGCATGATGTAACTAGAAAACAAAGAGAACATGAATAGTGAATACTTTGTTGTTACGATTATGAAGCAACTAAAATTGAATTGGTATATGATGACAATGTCTGAACCCTGAAGGGAAAAGGAACTGAAAAAAAAATGCTTTCTCAGCCATGTTAATTGTGTGCTAGTGCAACAATCTGCCTGCTAGTGACAAACAGTAGGAGCAATGCCGGACACGGACCTATAACTGCATGAGGTCAAGCTTCCTGCAGCGTGTGTGTGTGTGTATGTGTGTGTGTATATATATATATATATAAAGTAAAAAAAAAATCTCTTCTCCCCACGCAAGGCGATGTCGCCTCTCTTCTCCCCAGGCGGGGCGACGTCGCCTATATATATATATATATATATATATAATCTCGGCGACGTCATAGAAAAACAAGACGACGTCGTATATAGGTATACATGTATATATATATACATATATATGTATATATACTGCCCGGTAGCGGACGGTCCGTGTACCGGTCTGCTAGCGGACCGGTATGTACCGTCCGGTACGGACGATATTATTCAAACGATATTCAAATTGAAGACCTTGCTGCATACCAAATTTTTACATTCTATAATCATAAATTGTTTAATCAAACAGATATGCATCTATCTAATAACATGAATTAGAATGCACCTTTTTCATTCCGGATATAATTTCTTAGTAACTTAATCCTTTGTACGATAAACACAATTTTACTAGTTTTCCTACATATTATACACATATTTTATATTAAGAGAACAAAAAAGAAAGACAAAGAATGAGCTTGTATAATATCATGCCTTATGCAATTTTTAGAACAAAAATACAAAATCTTAAAATAACATCTGCAAAAAAGAAAGGGAGATGTTCTTTCTTGACATGCTGTTATAGTGAAATGCCACTAAGAGCAACAAGGTTCTGCAGTTTATTACTTTGGCCTGTTTGTTGAACAGACCTTATCAATGCTTATGATTAATGGCTTTCAAAAGAAAACAAGTACTGAGCAACAATCATACGAATTTTTTAAAAAGACCAACCTACCGGTCTATGGTCAAGGATTGCCATAAGATCAAAATTGTCTCTCACAGTCCGTTCTATCCTTGCATCACTATCAGCAGCTTGCTTAAGATTTGCAGCAAATTTGTTCAATCGATCCTGCAGGTTCTTTGTCAGGGTGCTTGACTGAGGTCTGGTCCACCTTGTTCCGAACTGGGTTCGGAATTGCGCATCCTCGGTTGCTTCCTTCTGCAGTAACTCCTCAGTCTGGACAAGGAGCTCCTGATTAACTCTCCTCAAGTCTCTGAGTTGTTGTAGCTCAGCTTCCAGCCCGGAAGGGCCACCACTGATCTGAACTGCTTCTGCATCCTCCTTAAGATCCGATGGCAGATTAAAATTACCTTCCAATGCTAATATAGAATCTGGTAGGTCCATCTCCTTGAGTTTAACTCTTGTTATCTCACTTCCTTGCTGCAACTTCTCTGCTTGTGTCCGGATGATATTGTCGACCATATCTGTGTACTTGGAGAGAGCCCTTGTGCTGCTGTCTGGAACAAGCCTGGAGAACAGCCTCTCCTTGCTAGCATCTAAAACGTCAGCCATCGGAGTTGGCCTGACAAGAGGTGCCGCGGGCAAAGCAGCCAAAGAACTTGCTTCTGGAACCCGCATGAGATAAACACGATTGTTCTCCTTCATAGCCCTCTCCAGGTTACGGTTCATATCAGTCTCTAACCTGTTGACGGCATCAAGCAGAGGCTGAGCAACACCCCTGGCCGATTTCTTTGCATCTGCAATGGCGCTTATCCCAATCTTGAGCCTAGTGATCTCTTCAGCAATTTCTTCGCTCTCGTGAAGATCCATCGAGTATCTATAGCAAGCTTCTGCATAATATTGGGCCGCCTTAAGTTGCACATGCGAGATCCAAGTACGATCAAAGTGCTGGTTGAGAGGTGGAGCATTCAGAGCAGCATAAGTTTCCTCATAGTAGAGGCCAACCTGCAACATTCAAAAAATTATATGCAAAATCATTAATTAGCACAAAGTGAAACAAAAGAATAGACAGGAAGAATCATTGGCACTTCCATAGCAAATCCAATTTCACATCCTGATTTTACTGAGAATTAGGGGAAAAATACCCGTCCGTTTAAAAGAATCCAAAGAACATAAATTCAAGATTGAAGTCGAACAAAAGCTAAAATCCAAAGAATATCAATTCAAGCTCCTACGATTTACCTGGCGAGCGATCTCGGAGCGTCTAAAGATCCAAAGAATATCAATTTGAGAACAACAAGAAGGAACCCTAAAGGAATGTTTACCTGGCGGGCGACCTTGGAGCAGATCACGGGGGGCTTCGCATCCCCGATAACCTTCTCGAAGAAACACTCCTGAGCCTGCGCCAGCATGAGCTTCTCCAGCATCCCAGCGCACTCGACAGAGAGATCGACGGTGGTCGCCCCGGCAGCGGTGGCCCTGGCTGCGGCGTTATCTTTGAGGTAGGCGAACGCCCCAGCAGCGCTCTGGAAGGCATTGCAAGCCTGTCTGAGGCCCGCGGCATCCGCGCGGTCGGCGGAGAGGGCGATCTGGCTGTAGACGGCGCCAAGATTGAAGAGGACGGCGGCCTTCTCGAGATGGATGGACTGCTGGGAGGCCTTCTTGGAGGGCTTGAAGGCGTCGAACCAGGTGAAGGTGAGGGAGTGCACGTGGGCGCGATCGGGAGAGATTGGGAAGCGGGGCTCGATGAGGGAGAGCGCGCGGTAGTAGGAGAGAAGGAGGTCGCGGCGCGGGCCGGTGGAGGAGGCGGCGGCGTCGGGCGGCTTCTCGAGGTCGAGGCGGAGCTGGCGGACGGCATCGAGGTCGTCCTCCGCCGCCTGGGCCTCGCGTTCCCCGTAGGTGACGGCGATGTACTGTCGGAGCGAGCGGTAGAGGTCGGCGGCGGCCGTCTTCTTCTCCTGCACCGCCAGCATCACGTTCACCGCCGTCGCGTACGACATCACAGAGTCTCCTTTCCCTTCCCTCCGAATCGTTGCACCCGATGTCAAGTTACTCTTACAATTAATACGCTTCTGGGGAGAGGTTTATGATTTGGTGTTTACTTGGAGGCGAAGAACGACATTTGGGGGAGACCGGGGAGGAAAGGGGGAGGAAGACATCGGTCGGTTAGTTGGAATTCACGTGCTTTGGCGCTTTGAGATTCGTGCCATGGCGCAGGAAGGAGGAGGTGGCGGCGGTTCCGACGACGGCAGCTGAGGATTTTTCAAAATTAGGACCGTAAAAGTTTCTAAATTTAGGAGTTTTCCCAAAAAAATTATTATTGTTATTATTATTATTATATATAGCTATGATTTTACTAATTCTTTTCCGAAATAATTTAAAACAACTGTTTAGAAAGAAAATTTACACGATAGTAAAAAATATAGCTTTTGATGTCTTCCAAAAAAAATTTATCTGATCTATGAATATATTGTATCGGATTCGAAAGTTATAACGATATTTTACGAACAGACAATCAACTTTTACATACCGTAGACTTTGAAATCTCGCTCGATGACTCGTATTGTAGCTCTTTCTATCCTAAATTTAAGATGAATCGTATCATAATATATTCTTGGTGAAGATAATACAAGCGTAAACTCAAATAATGATGCTCGAATTCAACACTTACCAGTTGGATAAGCCGTCATAAGAAGTGTTGGTAATCAAATTCTGTTTTCCATGACACACAGATGAATCCTTGAATCCACAGGCCGATAGGAAATGACATGAGATCTTTCCTTGAAATAACCCAACCACATTAATAAGATCTTATTGACAGCAACAATGATTTGATCAACAGCAAAACTTCTTCTAATAAGTTGGGTGTGCTCCCTAGTTTGTCCAACACGATTACTCTCCATGCCTGCTTCAAAGGAACCTTTAGATGATGCATCAGCAACAAGAACAGCTACAGCTGCTTGTGTGACACCTGTTATCCTATTTGGCACTAAATCTTTGTGGCCAGGTGAGTCAAAGTAAAACGACATGATACGTCTTAGTGTCGAAATAGGCTACGGCTACTTCCATCCTTTGTGCATGCATATATCATATTTTTAGTATCTCTAAAATTAATATCTTGTACAAGAAATTCCAATAAAAGGAGGAGTTATAGGGAAGAGTATATCTTATATACTTCTATAAATATCCTATATATTTATGGGGAAGAAATTCTTCTATAAATATCCTATATATTTCTAGGATTTTACATGAATGAATAAGATGCATTGAATATTTTTAATATTTTTGAGTTTCTCTTTAGAGTATCTAGAGAAGATACTTCGTAAGATTTGTAAGAGAAAATATATAAATTCTTGGAGGTCCATCTAAACAGATAAAAAAATATATGTTTAATATAATAACTTAAGAGTTTTATAATTGATCTCAAAAAACTTAATTTCTTCATATGTCAATTTTATCGATACAATGATCATTCTTAAACTCGAAGATGGGGCACTCATACTATACCATAACTTCGGATTAATTAAGTAGAAAATCGATGCAGGTGAGAAATGTTAAACCAAATTAAATCTTTCGTTGCCTTTCTAATTTATTTGTGAATCTTTTGAGTTTGAAAGTTTTTCTTTCTCTCTCAAGATTTTTTTCTTCCTACATCATATGTTATATTATAGAAGCTATTAAGTATAATGCATGTTCATTTGGGTACATCATTTATAAATTTAATAAGTTCTAGAAAGCATCCAGACAATAAATACACAAAATATTATGCAGCAAACTTGGAAATTGTTATTTTAAAAGGTAAAATATGTTTCTTTAATCTCTTTCTCATTTTTATGCCTTTCTTTTTTTAATATCCCACACAAAAGGTACAACAATCCACGTGACCAACCTACTAGAATTATTAAAAGAATGACCCCATGATTAAGAAACAAAAAATTATAAATATTAAAGAAATCTAAAATTTATGAACACCTTACTATTAGAATTAATATAATGAATTAATTCCTATAAGCTAACATATGGTACACTCATCCTTGTCACTTATTGTCTCCTCTCTTCTCTCATCTCTTTCCTCATATTTCATCCTTTTGTCAAAATTGTCGCGAGTATCATTGAGCACACTTCTATATTTCCTATCAACATCCTCGAGTCTTAGATGTAAGTTGACTCCTTGCCCCCATCACCCGTCACTCGGTCTCACCTACACTGTCGACTTTGTCCTTCACGTCGAGAGGTCTCTCAGTTTCATCACTATCTCTGTCATTGATGCCCTCGCCACACTCCTCCACTCTATTCACTATTCCCATTGTGACGAGGAAGGATAGGCGATGGGGAAGGAGGAGGGGGAAGGGAGGGGAAGAGAAAAAAGAGTAGAGGGAGGAGGCTATATGTGGTGAGAAAAGAAGGGGATGAGAAGTGAGAAGAAAAGAGAGGAGAAGGAGGAGGTGCCACTCATATTGGGAACAGGGAGAATGATAGAGATGATAACGATCGATGACAATTGATGGAGAGCTAAGAGTATTTTTATCAAATTGATGACAAAAAATACCCCCAAGTAAAAACTAGTTGAGGGGGTTTCATATAGTAAGCTTCAAACATTGAGAGCTTTACTAGGTGAAATACCAAACATTATTTCATAATATCTTAAATCTTATAATAAGATTCTGATAAGCATAAACATATATTAAAGCCTCAACATCAGAAAATTTAACATAAAAAATTTAGCATAAAACCCATAACATTGTATACGGTATTTTAAATTTTTATTTTTATAATTTTACAAAATACATCATCATAAATTTATATATGCTTGCACTATCACTAAAAAAAATAGTAATTTCTTGTAACACAACCAACCCTCTTCACGAGGACATTGCTACATACATTTGACAGATTCACAATAAAAGAAAAACAGAAATGAAGCAACAAGAAATATTTGCCAAATGAAGATTAATATCTGTATAATTGTTACAATAAACCAGACAACATATTTTGCTCGTCAACCTTTGACAAGAACACGCAAAACACTTCAAAATTCTGAAAATACTTTTTGTTTAAGTCTTGTAGTTTATGATCAAAACTTCAGTCCAAGTCAGATAAAAGTCTGAGAATATTCAGATATTGATCGTCAACAAGACACCATAATATGCAATTTTTGTTTTCTCATTAAGTCCAACGAACAAATTAGAATAGCATAGTATTCTTAGTTTTAGCCAACGCAAAGACTTAAGCTACAGATTAAGTATATATTCCAACCCATTAGGATTCAGCTCTTGCAGAAGTTAACGCGAAACCTTTCTCATAATAACTGCTGTGGCCTTTTTGGTTAGACGGTAAGCAGAAGCAATACGAAGCTGCACACAAGATGATCTCTACTCTCGAGTTCAAACGAGAGAGAGAGAGAGGGGAAGGGGGGAGAGGTCCCATCGGGCGTGGAATCAGGGCTTGCACTTGCACACACGGAACGGAAAGGACACGTGTTACTTGCAAAAGAGACACCGCCGCCGTAAAGCTACCGTTTCATGCGTCGAGCAGTTTATGTAAGCCGAGTTCCGGTGGGCTCCGTACATGGGCTGCTCCTGTCACCGTCTTTAGTTATGGGCCCAAATAATAGGGATTAAGCTCAACACTTTTACGTGCTCATTAATCTGGATATTGTGTATCATTAATAACGGGAATCAGTTACATTGGTATGGGATAATTCCTAAATTCTAATCGGATATATTGCTGTCATGCAACATCAATTAATGCAAACATCTCTTGCAACAACAAGCATTATGAACATTAACAATATATGAATTATATACGCATTCAAATAGATATCTGAATTAAATTTAGATTAAAATAGGATTAAAAAATTCATATAAATCGACTTATTTATTCAGGTCAAAAAATATTATTAATTATTTATTTACAAATTTTAAAGTCAAATTGAATCTTGTAAAGGAGTTCAGTAGTCCAACATCACACAATAACAAGAAAGTATTTACTTACACAAAAATCTATTGTTCCATCTCCCACCACTTTTCTCCTTTAGCTCGCCGTTCCTCTTTTGTGCCTATAATCCATTGATCTCCTCTCACTTCATAGATTCGAAGATATTCGTCACCCTTATTATCGTCTTCGAGGTCATTGCATTTGCCCTCACCATCACTTCATATATCTCGATGATCCTAACCTAGCTTTCTCCCATTTGACTCTTGTGATTGAAGAAAAAAAATATTTTTTTAATTTAAATTTCTAAGAAAAACTTTTATCCTTGAGAAATTCTCATAAAGCATCTCTTTTTTATAAATAATTTTTTTGTCCCCTGATCTAATCGGACCCACCTCCACCTCTATCCTATATTACCGTTGTCATTACATCCCCTTTGCTTCATCAGACTTGCTATCGCCTTCGTCCCTAATCTCAAGGTATTGTGTAAGAGTCATTGTCGTGCGAGAGTGATGAGGGCCATCACCATCGTACCCCCTCTTTTATTGTGTGAGAGTCATCGTCGCTTTCATGGACTTCGTAGGACCTTCCCCTACACACAAGGGCTATTGCTACCGTGCCTACTCTTTCGTCATGCGAGAGCCATTATCGCCTCAGTAGATTTTGTTGGACCCTCCCTTGCATACAAGAGTCGCCACCACTATGCCCCCTCATTCGCTGCACGAGGGTTGATGCCACCTTTGTGGATCCTACCAAGCCCTTTCTTATGGTCATTGTTGTTGTGCCCCATTCTTCCTCATGCGAGGGTTAGGTGATTTTGGCAAGGTCCATAGAGACGACAACAAGTTTGATAAAACAGAGGGGAGGGGAGGTAGTGCAGGACGGAGGCAACGATAGGACGGAGATAGGAATAAATTAATCTTTTCACATAATAAGAGACACTTTATAGAAATTTTTGAAAATCGGGATGCTTTATGAGAATTTCTCAAAGATAAATTTTTTTTTTAAGAATTCACTCTTTTTTTTTGTAGTTTTAATTTTTCGTATATATTAATGTGCTTTCGGGTTTAATTCATAAACCTTTTTAGTCTTTTTATTTTATTTATATTAAATTTTTATTACTTTTCTATTTCTAAATATAATTGTAGTATTAATTTATTGTTGAGTGATATGAAATCTTTTGCATTATATTCAATTCTCTAGATTTGATTAACTTCTGACCAACTTACATAAATGATAATATATTTTTTCATTATTAATTAAGATTTCTAGAAATTATGTCTTTTTATCGTATCCTCCTTATCTTTTAGGCCTTTTTTTAAATTACATTCCCTTTTACCAAAATTCATATCACATTATAGCAAACATCCTTTACATCATCCTACCTTTCGATTGCAAATTTCATCTCTCCATTCAAAAAATTATGAACAGAATTAATTGTCTTCACAATGATGCTTCTTCTGTTAAAAAGTGTATAATCTCTATTTCTTTCAGAAAGAAACAGTGAACTAACAAGAACATATCTGATGCTGAGGATGGAGTACCACAAAATATGGAATTGGAGAAGCAGTGTAGGAGCTACTCTTGTACTTCCTCTGAGGTTCTCACTTGTTCTCTCTGACACTCCACCAACTGGATTAGCAACTCATTTCCAGCTTCTATGCCATTTCTGTCACAGATGAACAGCCCTCCTACATGAACAAGTCTGAAAAGATTCAGAAGGCACAATGCCATCCAAAGGAAAGCAAGAAGCAGCAGCAGTAGTTTGCTGCCCCTCCCCAATCCATCATTGGCTGCTTTTTGGAGCAACAACCTTAAACACCCATAACTGGCCTAAAAGTCAAAACCTAGACTAGGTCCTGGATCATTCTGATTTGTCCCCTATGTCACATCACTATGTTCTGCAGGCTTTGGATCAATCATTTGCTGCCAATCAATGGACCCAGCACCACTCAATTCTACATTGGATTGTCCAAGGACCATGACCTGTGTTCTTTGTGCTTGTGCTGAGGAAACCCAAGTTAGGATCTGTAACTACAGTTTTGTGTAAGCCATGATTGGAGTTGAGAAAAGAGGCCATGCATAGTTTGGTTTCTGGACAGATATGGAATGAGGTAAGGAAGGTGATGAGGTAAAAGGAAAGAAGCAAGGAATTGCTACCCAATTCCTAATGGTAATATTCCAAAGACTTTTTTTTAGATCCAAATATGAGCTTTTGCCAAGCTAATCTTTTTTTTTTTTGTTAGAGATAAATTTTGTGTTATGCACTTAAGATTGAGTTTTCATCAAAGATGAAAGTTATGAGCAGTATTTGGAAGAAATTCAGGATTGTAAAGCTAAATATTTGATCACATATGGAGAGACAAACTTAATGGATTAGGATCATGAAGTGCTCTCTTTCTTTGAAAAGCATGCTCCATATCTCATGGATCTTAAGCTCCAATATATATTTTGTAGAAGGTCTCAGGACAGCAAATTGGAGTATTAGAGCTTGTAATTGCAAGTGCAAAGATCATTACACAGAAACAATAGCCTGAGAAGGAAAGAAAGCTTTTGTTGCCGTTGAAAAGGATTGCTAATATGCTTGTCCAAGCTTCATAATAACCCACAAACAAAATGAACCACTAGCTTGGTAACTTGGGCAGCTTTCTTTTTGTCTAAGATAACATTTATCTTGGAATATGATTGATGCCAAGAATAGATGAACACATTAGCTAAAAGAGAAGGCGAAAGCCCAATCACCTCTTGGCTTGTCTTCCTCTTGCACTATTCAGACAACAAAATTTTCTTGGAAGCTCATACTGTCATATAGTTTTCTTTCACTGTCATATAACTCATTAGTCTCGATCTATCTTTTGTGAACAAAAGTATAATCGTCTCCTTTTGAGCAGAAGGGTACAAAATTACAATCCAAATGTATGACCTGCTGCACTGCACTCATGCTCATGCTACCAGAGAATGATCTCATGAAAGCTGTCCTGAGAGTACTCAAAGAAAAGAAGAAAAGGTCAAAGGGGAAACGAGGAAGGAAGTGTGGAATTGTTGAGGACGAAATAACACACAGTTGCGCTTTAGTCGCGTGATATGTCGGGCTGTGGACCTTCAGATCTCTCGAGTTGGAATTAGGAAATGTTGTTGCCAAGTCACTCTCAATCTTTGAAATAAAGACAGCATAAACATCTTAATATTTGCTCCAAAGGATGACTGATGCCGACATATATGCTCCTGCGGGCAAAGAAGTCACCACATGGTTGGAGTAGAAGCTGTTCAAGATGGTGAAAGCTACTGAGGCAGACAACCCAAAGCTCTCTCTCTCTCTCTCTCTCTCTCTCTCTCTCTCTGCATCAGGATATGATCATAACCAAAATGTATTCTGCAAATGAAAATAAATACATACGTGATCAAAGAAAATCATATGAACCCCAACCTATTAAAAGACTATCAAATTAGCTAATGGAATATGTGACATCATCATAAATCGTAATAAAAATATTGTTTAAATCATTTTTTATTAGGAGAATATTTCTTTATTCGGTTAGGGATATTAAGTTACAAATAGGGATGCTTTGTAGTTGCTTCACTCTCCTCTTTACACTTCTTATACTTTACCTAATAATTTTGCTTAAAATTGAGGGGCTCAATAAAGTACAACCCAATATTGATATTGGCTTGCAAGAGAAGTATAGAAGCCTAGTTTGATCAAGAACTCCTTCTTCCATTGACGACGACATCTCTTCAAAAAAAAAAAAAAATCATGCTATCGATTGATTTTCAAGTATGAAAACAATCAAAATCGGGATCATATCGGGTTGTCTTCGAAATTTGGATGATCAACCTCTGGAAATAACAGTGATTTGGTTCTTGTTCATGTAATCAATAGTCACATTTCTAGCATATGAAAAGAAGTTTGTAGGTCTACCATTGCGACATAAGCTGCTTTGGCTGTAATTTCATGTCACTTGGCCACTCATAGTAGAATACTAACCAAATTCATGTACACAAAAACATCCTTGCATAGAGAGGTAAACTGTGCCAAATTTGAAGAGTGAGATGATAAGAATTGCGACTTTTGATTGTTCTGTGTTAGTTTTATTTAGTTGTGTAATATAAAAATCATGATTATTTTATCATTATATAAAAAATTTAATATTAAAAACTCAAATCAAATAATGATAGATCAAGTTTACAATGCTTATCTTTCGATGTCATTGAAAAAGCTTTTATCTGATCTGCAGATATATTGTTGTCAGATTCAAAAAACATAGTAATGTCAATCCGTAAAGAGAACTAGACTTATAATCTTTTTTTCTTTTTTTCTTTTCATAGGACCGTTATGAGTAATGGATTAGAGACTAAATGATATCGTGAATAGATCTATAATCAATAATTGATTTTTATCCCTAAAAGGTACTATCCCTTTATAAGCAAGAGCAGAAGATCTATGATAGTAATTAGGCGAGCCCTTCCCATCAAGATAATCTCATAACAAATTCTACTATAATTGAACTTATTTTTTATTAACCAATAAACGTAATTAAAATCTAATCATATTTATAATATATCTTACCTAATTAAATAGAGTCATATAATATAATATTCTCCCACTTAGCCCATTAGTTGGTAGATATTAAAAAATTAAAATCAAAATAAATAAAAATAAAAATTTATTTGAAAGTAATTTTACTTAATTAGATTTCAAAACTTTGAAAAAATATTTTATATGTGCGCATAAATTTTATAAAATAATAAGTAAAATAAACATAATAATACCATTGTGAATTATCATAAAGTATCTACAATGATTTGATAATTGAGTTTGATCATACCGAAGTCCTAAAGTAAAATTTTATATAAAGCTTGACTAGTGGTCTTAAAACATACCACAAAATCAGTTTCTATTATTGATAATACAATAATATCTTGCTTTATATTTTTGTTCTTATAAATTACTCATTCGACTAATAAATATAAAATGTAAAGTGACCTTTCTACTATCGAGAAAATTTATAGAGTTGACATATAAAAATACCATAATTTCAAGCTGATTTAATTTTATATAAATGAATATATAATCCTTTATCCCTTCTAAATATTTTATTATTTTCTTTGTAACCTTTAGTATTTCATTCCTGAACAACTCTAATATTTACTTAATTTTCCAACTATAAAATTGAGACTTGAACATATAATAGACTTTCAATTATGCATATATAAGGAATATTTTTTTTTCATTCAGTTTTTTCTAAGTCATTTTTAAAACAATTGCTTTGACTAATTTTTTTTTTTTATCTTTATTAAAAAAATTATATACTAAATCTTTCTAAGAGTTAGTCAATGTATCTTTTCTAAGACAACTCTTGCAATCATTGAGATCTATTACTGAATATCTCAATGCAAATAACATAAGTTACCTCATTTATATTAATCATATTAAAATTCTTAGTGAGAACTATTTTAGTTTTATATAATAAATCAAGATCACTATTGGTAAGTAAAATTTTATCCATACATAAAATCAATATAATAAACTTGCTCATATCGATCCTCAAACATAAATATTGACCAATAATATTTTTCTTAAATTTGAAGAAAATAATGATACTATGAAATTTTATATACAATTATCTAGTGGCTTATTTAATGTCATAAATAAATTTCCTAAATTTTCATATCAAATTTTACATCTAGATATCCATTAAGAAAACTTATTTTTATATATATCTAATGTAACTCAAAATCATAATGTGGTATTAATCTCATAACAAATTCTACTATAATTGAACTTATTTTTTATTAACCAATAAACGTAATTAAAATCTAATCATATTTATAATATATCTTACCTAATTAAATAGAGTCATATAATATAATATTCTCCCACTTAGCCCATTAGTTGGTAGATATTAAAAAATTAAATCAAAATAAATAAAAATAAAATTTATTTGAAAGTAATTTTACTTAATTAGATTTCAAAACTTTGAAAAAATATTTTATATGTGCGCATAAATTTTATAAAATAATAAGTAAAATAAACATAATAATACCATTGTGAATTATCATAAAGTATCTACAATGATTTGATAATTGAGTTTGATCATACCGAAGTCCTAAAGTAAAATTTTATATAAAGCTTGACTAGTGGTCTTAAAACATACCACAAAATCAGTTTCTATTATTGATAATACAATAATATCTTGCTTTATATTTTTGTTCTTATAAATTACTCATTCGACTAATAAATATAAAATGTAAAGTGACCTTTCTACTATCGAGAAAATTTATAGAGTTGACATATAAAAATACCATAATTTCAAGCTGATTTAATTTTATATAAATGAATATATAATCCTTTATCCCTTCTAAATATTTTATTATTTTCTTTGTAACCTTTAGTATTTCATTCCTGAACAACTCTAATATTTACTTAATTTTCCAACTATAAAATTGAGACTTGAACATATAATAGACTTTCAATTATGCATATATAAGGAATATTTTTTTTTTCATTCAGTTTTTTCTAAGTCATTTTTAAAACAATTGCTTTGACTAATTTTTTTTTTTTTATCTTTTATTAAAAAATTATATACTAAATCTTTCTAAGAGTTAGTCAATGTATCTTTTCTAAGACAACTCTTGCAATCATTGAGATCTATTACTGAATATCTCAATGCAAATAACATAAGTTACCTCATTTATATTAATCATATTAAAATTCTTAGTGAGAACTATTTTAGTTTTATATAATAAATCAAGATCACTATTGGTAAGTAAAATTTTATCCATACATAAAATCAATATAATAAACTTGCTCATATCGATCCTCAAACATAAATATTGACCAATAATATTTTTCTTAAATTTGAAGAAAATAATGATACTATGAAATTTTATATACAATTATCTAGTGGCTTATTTAATGTCATAAATAAATTTCCTAAATTTTCATATCAAATTTTACATCTAGATATCCATTAAGAAAACTTATTTTTATATATATCTAATGTAACTCAAAATCATAATGTGGTATTAATATCATGACAATTCTTTATGAGTTTATTAGACAAATGTCTCGTTATGGTTTTTTAATTCCATATGAAACTCTTGGATTAGTTACCCATATTTAATTGGGTAGGCTTAGAATTGGGGTAACTATCAAACTAATTAAGTTAGTCAAAAATTAAACTTGATCAAATTTAAAATTGATCAAAATTTAATTATCTTTGAATTCGATCAAAACTTGATTGATAGAATCTAAATCGAATCAGGTAGTTAAAATACACTCATAATTAAGTCTGATCAAAATATTTGATTAAAATAAATCAAATTAGATAATTTTATAATCGAGAAAATAAAGTAAAAAAATTTAATTTTTGAAGATAAAATTATAATTTTTCTTATGATATATAATAAAAATATATAATTTTTGAAGGGCAATACTATGAAAAGAATATAATTTAGAATTAAAAGATAAATAAAACTCTATTTTTTCCTTTTGCGACTACTACGTGAGGCATGCGATCATTGATGGTTATCGCTTAGAGCAACGACTATTCTTACACAATCGATCGACGATCTCACCGATCGTTGTGTCAAGTTGTGTCGTCAACCCATGTGCGATTGTTTTCACCATGCATGGGTAGCTTATGGGCGAAACACCTCTGCGGTCATATATCGTTGATCGAGTGTCGTCGGCCGAGTGCCTCACTGCATAATTGTGCACACACGATAACCAAGGACCCCCCATGGTCATCATAGTGCATGGGTGTGCCCAAGCATTCACTTGATCATTGCTATTCTTCTTCGCCATGTGGTCGCTAGAAATCGTAGCCTTTAGCATCTAGTTAACATCAGCTATGACTAACAAATGCCGCCATATTGATATTGTTGTAGCCATCGGTCAAAGGTAGTGCTGGTGCACATAAGCAATTGTGCATACGATCATTGCCAACTATGGTACCTTATGATGCTTCCATTGTATATAGTAACACCTATATGTAATCCTTGCTCGCAACTAGGTTACTGACCATCGAAAGCCATTGCCCTCAATAATGCTATCACCGATAGCAAGTTGTCGACGATGGTCAATCAATCAAACCTGAGGAACCACATATCGCCAGCAAGCAAGCGATAGGATAGACTAGATAAAAAAATATATCGACAACATAAACAAATCATTTAAGCATCATAATCAAAATTAAATAATACTTTTGGTAAGCGAAGAGTGATAATAAATAAATATAATGTATTTGATTTCAAAGTATGACTCTGATACCAATTGTAAGTATAAAAATTATGATTATGCTACTATTATATGAAAAACTTTAATGTTAGAAACTTGAACCGAAAAATGACAGATCAAATTTATGATGCGTATCTTTCAATATCATTCAGAAGGTCTTTATTTGATTTACAGGTGCACCATCGTCAGATCTAAAAGCCACAGTGAAGTCGATCAACAAGAAAACCTAAACTCACATTCTCCTTTTTTTCTTATCCTTCGCAAATCACTATGAGCGATAAATTAAGGACCAAGGGAGATTGAGAATATATCTATTATCTCAATAACTAATTTTCGTTTATAGAAAGTCACGTCCTTTTATATACGAGAGTAGTAGAGGGTCTAAGGTTATAATTAGAAGAGTCCCTCTCATTAATATCATCTTTTACGAAATTCTGCTATAATTATATTTTTTTTATTAATCAATAATCATAATTAGAATCCAATCATATATAAAATATATTTTATCTAATTAGATAAAGTAATTATAATCCAATAAGTTGTTCGTGTTACGGTTTTCAGTCTCAGTCACTGTCACAGCAATCCTTTCTTATCTGCCGGTGGTATCTGGACAAGGAGGAACTGTATGAGATTTCATTCAAACTAATCGTGCCAAACAATTTGTTTTATATTAATTTGTGTCAAATTACACATTACACGCATAGATTCGAAATTAAAGATACAGAAAGTGAAAAAAATCCTCCACTCTTTAATTTTGATGAGGTCGATTGAAGTCTACCCATTGTCTTATAAAAAGATCCCTTCTACAATATTGGATCTCAACCATATTCAAGCGTTTCCAGTATTTGGTCCCTTTCAGCTAATATTCTTCATTTTGATATGATAGATGTGCAAGTCGAACTGTAATGGATTTTACTGAGTGGGCATTGGAGCCCGCTGTAACGAATGGATTCCGTCAAATCGACATGAAATCCTATGAATTTTCAGAGTAGGATCGATCAATGCTACAAAAAGCACAGAATAACACCAGCCATTGAATTGCTGGTTCCAAACTCCTCATAGATTTTTGAGGTGCAGCTCAAACTATACTGCGAGATCGGTTAGATCTCTGAACTGATAGCTTAATGAACCCTTGTTTGTGGATTCATACCAAAATATGCACAGGTTCGAGGCATACAGTAGGAGAAGATCATAAGAACATTCATTATTGGGCAGAATCAAAGAAAATATTCCTTTTTAATCTGAACAGTCTTCAAAGCATCATTCATGGTGTGCATGAATGTTGAGGGGGATAAGTAACAAGCACGAATGTAAACCATTGACTTGGGAATCATACACAGTATTTTATGTGCCTTTTCTGACATTGCTCTTTCATTGCTTCAATTATATGTCATAATAGAACCAGTCCTATGCTAAGTAAACTAAAAAGATCCACATTAACAAGTCAAGGAAGCCTCACATGCTTCCTGCAACACTGCCCATTTGCAACCCTGTGCAGCAACCACCAGCCTGTGTGTGCGCCAAAGAATGCCAAAGATATCGAGCAAAAGGAGAAGGGTTGAAGATGAGACTGCGTTGGCCGGTGACAGCGATACGTGCGAAGATGCCTCCCACTCATGTCAACTCGCTGAGCTCGCTTCGTACCTCCCCTTGCATCCTCCATGTGCTCACCCCTTTCCGATGTCCCCAGCTCGGCTTCCTGTGGAATACTACCACAGATAACAACTGCAGCTTTGATGCAGTAACATATGGGCTCTTGAGTTGCAGTGAGGAACAAAGAGATGTGCGAGTGATGGGATTTACCTTTTGATGGTCCCCTTACTGTGGTTTAGTGCCAATCTCCAAGCTGGAGTAGTACATTTCAATTGAATGGAAGGACCACAGAATGGTTATTGCCTCCCAAGGAGTCAATCAAGAGCCTGCAAGCATGTCTTTGAACCCAACATGCAATTACGATCGTGCATAATCTTCAGCTGTAGATGTTGACCTACAGGTGTTATTGCTTTCTTTCTTTTGGGTTTAACTTGATCGAGTCATTCAATGTGTCTGTTCATGACTGACTTCTATTTAGATTTCAAGGGTTTTTTTGGGCAGTGGAGGCAGATCATGTGGCTTCACATGAGGACTATTATGGGATCCGGCAGAAACTACCATTCCCCTGCAAGCTCAGTGGAAATTCTTCGGCCAACTCAGTGGCCTCCCAAGTCTTCCTAGGTTTTCAACTGTTCTTATCCAGCTCTTTTTTACAGAGTTCATCTCTGGCCTTGTACTATGTATATGTCAAGTTGCACAATGTCTTCTTTTTTTTGTGTGATTAAAGGACAAGTATGGAGCCTCACCATCAATATCTTTGCCCACATCACCTGAGGAGCGAGGTTCTGCTCATTATCATGCTGATACAGTAAAATGCACTGGTCCATTTCTGAGGAGAAGAAAAATTTATGTGCTGGTCCACACAAAAATTTCTACAGTCCAAATGCAAATTTTCCTGTATTATTTTACAGGGATGCAAGGGAAATGTGCTTAACTATGTGAGCTTCGTAGGTTAAAGCGATCCTCATTGCTTCGGTCATTTTATGGGTAAAAGTGTGCAGATAAGAGAAGCATTCTGCATGAGATCAACAACTCTCTCATGATCTCCTCTTTCTCATGGCCTGCCATCAACCAACAGCATGCTGCTCCCTCCTTTCCTGTCCTCCAAGTTCTACTACTTCAAGAGACACAAATGTAGGTGGTAGTGGTGGTGGGACGCCAAGAAAACGATGGGATATGGCCATTAGTGGATGGTCCCTCCTCCTCTCTCCCAACCCAAATCTCTCTTCTCCTTTTAAATATTTATGAGGAAGAGAAGAGAGAGAGAGAGAGAGAGAGAGAGAGAGAGAGAGAGAGAGAGAGAGAGAGAGAGAGATCACCTGCATGAACTCGATCCCTCTTAGATCTTTTGAGATCATAGTAAGGAGTAAAACTTGCAAGGTTGAGACGATCTCGAGTTTGATCTTGTTTTGTTTGTAAATAATCCAGAAGCAGGCAGAATGTTTCAGCTTTATCATATTGGATACATAGAATGAGATTGTTTGCTGTTCACGCAGTCATACTTTCACCTTCTACGTAATGAGTGAAAGATGCGGTTCACTCATTTTGGGATCCACATATTTCACAGTCCGACGACTGTTCGCCACCTTCTTCTTTCGCCTCCACCCGCAAAAGATAGAAACGGTGCACCAGTCAAATCTCTGTCTACAGCAAGCAAATCATTCTCTGTGACCTTTTCTCTCACCCCACTATCTTTATTTTTCATACATATGATCACAGTCACTGCATGGCATCCATCACTGGCACTGCTGTGACACAACAAGCAGTCAAAAGGCAGACAGCTTATAATAACTTGCATCGCCAGGCCATGAAGACAAGCGTTGTCTTGTTTTTGTTCTTTGCCTGTTCCAGCTATTATTTCACTCGATCTCAGCCATAGGCAGCGTAGGCTTTTGGGTTAGCCTTCGCTTTGATCGACGAGTAGAGCTGTAACCAGAAGTAATCCATTGAATGCTCGGCAGTCATAGCTGTGGCCGCCGATTCAATTCCTACACATCCTCCATGTCCTCCCTGCAACCTTAGGCAGCATCAACGCACACATGGTAGGCATCTGTGGCGTTGAAATCCGTCTTCGTTGACGAGAAATTGACTGTAACCGGCAGCTTTGACGACGTCCGAACCTTTCAGACCTGCACTAGTCAACTTTTACGTAGAGAAGTTATTAGGCGTTTGACTGAAGACCAATTCACCGTGAAGATTACATAGCAGTTACTCACCGTCGATTCTTTGCCTACGTTTAAGCATAGCCGTTGACTTTACGTAAACTAAAGTGCGTGTTGTTAGAGTGCAATTAAGAGGTGGCTTCTTCTTTAGAAGGGCAGAAAATGATATAGAAGAGGGAGGGACAAGAATCGATCTAATTAATTGTATTTTATTTACGAGTTCTAAAAATATGAAATTGTTATAATATAATTTAAAGATAAATTATCAATTATTATGCAGTATATTTTATTATATATACATATAGATGATAATGATGCCAGCTGGATTTTGATTTGTGAGAGTTAATGAACGAACGAAAAGTAGCGACCACGACTAAGCAAGTCTCCACGAAATCGGCGACGACTAGTATTACGACCCCACTCCTCCTACTCTTCATCAACTGACGACGAAAACAGCAACAACAAATCGCCTCGGCCTTCGCTCTCCCTCTATTTCTCTTCCGAGTCGCAGAAGCGCCGCTTGCTTGCTTGCTTGCCTTCAGTTTTGACTCCTGGGAGCCAACCGTTTCCTTCTTGTCGCGGCCGTGTCGCGATCCGAATGCTGGAATGATGCACGATAAGAAGCAGGGGAGGAGGAGGAAGAAGAGTTCTACGAGTCCTTGGACCGCATCCGGTGGACCGCATCCTTCCTCGTCCTGCTCCTCCACTTCCGCCTCCGAAGACGACGGCGACGGCCACCGCCACCGCGCCTTGCCCCTGCCGCCGTTGCCCTCCCTCGACGTCTGGACCTCCGAGCCCGCCCCCGTCGCGGAACGCCGCCGCCTCCTCCTCCAGCGCCTCGGCCTCGCCGGAGACCCTACCCTCGTCCGCCTCCCCCCTCCCGCCGGCGCACCCCCTCCCGCCTGGGATGCCTCCTCGTCCTCTTCCTCCTCTCCCTCGGCCCCCGCCGCCGGCATGGTCCGATCCAGATCCGATGGGTCTGTCAACCCCTGCTCCGTAAATACACCCGAGCCTCCGCGCCGGCCTTACCAACACCATCATCAGAGATCGATCAATTTGCCGGTATCCCACAGGCCGCCTCTCTTCTCGAGATCTCGGCCCTTGTCCACCGGGAATCTCGACGTCTCCGACGGCGACGCAAGCAGCAGCGTCGGCAGCAGAGACCGCTGGGAGGACGGTGACGACCGCGCGACGTGCGATGACCCCAGGTGCTTGATCAAGAACCTCGACAACGGGAGGGAGTTCGTGGTGAAGGAATTCGGGAAGGATGGGATGTGGAACAAGTTAAGGGAGGTTGAGACCGGGCGGCAGCTCACGATGGAGGAGTTCAAGATGTGCGTCGGCTGGTCACCCATCGTTCAAGAACTGATGAGACGGCAGAACGTGGAGGAGGCCGCACATGGTGGCGGCAGCTCCGGCGGTTCCGGTGGCGCGCCACGAATCGATGGGGCTTCCAGGGGAGGGACGAGGCCAAAGAAGAAAGGAAGCTGGCTCAGGAGCGTGAGGAATGTGGCGGGTGTCGCGATAGCTGGAGGGCACCATCAGCAGCGTCGGAGTAGTGATGAGAAAGATACATCTTCGGAGAAGGGAGGGAGGAGGTCGAGCTCTGCTACAGATGACAGCCAGGATGGTGCGCCCGGCCTAGACCTTCGTGTCAAGGTCCGACAGTCTGGGAAGTCTCACAAGGAGCTCACCGGTCTTTACATGAGCCAGGCTATTCAGGCCCATAATGGTTCCATCTGGTGCATCAAGTTTAGTTTGGACGGGCGGTACTTGGCTACTGCCGGAGAGGACTGTGTCATCCATGTGTGGGAAGTCTCTAAGATCACTACAAAGGGGGATTTGCTAAAAGTAGCTGAGCAGAGTGGGAATTTCAATCCATTTGCTATGTCAATCGATGATTGCCCACCAGATCCAAGATTGGTGTTGGCCAGTGCCGAAGGGAACCATTGGGAAAATAAGCGAAGAGCAAAGATTTCTGGCAGTCGGAAGTCTGTTAGCTCGGACCCTCTTATGATGCCAGAACATATGTTTTCTCTGTCAGAGAGGCCTGTGTGTTCTTTCAGAGGCCACTCGGATGATGTCCTTGATCTCTCTTGGTCAAAATCACAGGTAGAATTGCTGCTGATCATCAGCTTTATATGTGAAAGAAATAATATTGGGACCTTCAGAGGTTTATATATGATGAAATAAACGCATGAAACTTGATCAAACTTTGGAGAACATAGAAATTTAGGAGGAGAGATGCAGTGATGCACATATACATGTAGTTTGTCAGAAGAATTAGGATATTTCGGGTATGCAAGCTTGTGCTGGTCAGAATTCTAAACATGGAAGTGGTGCACAGCTGAGAGAAAGTTACAGGCTATGTAGAATTTTCAGGAACAGACATGATTTGTTCCTTTTTAGCTACATAATTATGCTATATATCTACAGTAGCAAAATGCTTTCAGCTGTAAGAACCAACATTCGTGTTTGATACATCTTCTGTATATTAGGAGCTTCCAATATTTAAAGTTTACTTGAATAGTATTATCATAGCACTGTAGGTTGGTTTTGTACCGAGTCAAAAGGTTTTTGGCCTTTCAGTCTTATACTATCCAAGCTGCCCTTTCATGGCCCGCTTGATATCATCTGTAGGTGGATAATGAAACAACACTAATGGGCTCTGGAATTTTCTTTTTAATATTTGAAGCCTAATATCTTCTTCGTACAGTCCTTTAGATTGAACCCTAAACCATTCCCGGTGTAAAGTTTACTGAAGAATTTGTATTTAGTTTAAGTTTAGAGTTTGAGATTGTTTTTTTGCTTACTGTAGTATTATGTCAAAAACCAGATTTTGCAGTTATTTGAATGCTTTATATAGTAAGAATTATAGGTTTTTTTTCCTCAGTGATTAAAAATATTATGAAGATCTACTACCTCCTGACATATTGCTTTGTTGCAATTCCTAGCAACAAAACAATGATCCAAAATATGTTACTGGCTCACTAGTTAGTTTTGTTTTTTTTTTTGTGATAAATGAAAATCTTACAATTTTTTAGTTATTGCATCATGAAACTTTTGATAACCATTTTATTCTCCTAATTGGTATAACTACCAGTATGCTGAAATTTACAATCTGTTCAGATGTTATCAATGAATGCTTGCAGACTCAAGTAGCTTTTTAAATGTCGATTAAGGAGTTTATCTTCTCTGGTTCAAGCTTAAAGTGTTGATCATATTATTCTTGGTTTGTTTATTTCTCAGTACCTTCTTTCATCTTCAATGGACAAAACTGTTCGGCTTTGGCACATGTCCAGCAACTGCTGTTTAAAAACATTCACACATAGTGACTACGGTACATTCAAATTATCTTCTGACTTATTCTTTGTTTTCTTGTTCTGGTATGTTCTTTCTTACCTTCTTGATACTTCTTACATTTGCATTGATGCAGTGACTTGCATCCAGTTCAATCCTATTGATGACAGGTACTTCATTAGTGGATCCCTAGACGAGAAAGTCCGCATATGGAGTATTCCAGATCGTCAAATTGTTGACTGGAATGATTTGCATGAGATGGTCACTGCTGCCTGCTATACCCCTGATGGGCAGGTCTTTTATTAGGAACTAAATGATTTACTTGTTCCAAGTATGGATCAGTTGACATCTTGATTTTTATTGTTCAAGTTTTTGATTGTTGAAGGGCGCTCTAGTTGGTTCACACAAGGGGAGTTGTCACCTGTATGATACATCTGGTATGGTGCATCCAACACTTAAACTCTCTCTTAGTTTGGTCTATCTGTTTTATCTAATTTTTGAAACGAACTTATGATATTTATGTATGTATATATCTCTCGTTGATTCAGACAATAAGCTTCTCCAAAAAAGTCGCATTGAATTGCAAAATAAGAAAAAGAAGTCCAGACACAAGAAAATTACTGGATTCCAGGTATTTTTTTGATCAGTCTTTCCTTTTTATATAAAAAATGTTGAGCTTCTCCATCATTTAATTATCATTTCTAAATATAATGAGCTTTCTAATTAGCTTCTTTAACAGTTTGCTCCAGGGAGTTCTTCAAAGGTGCTGGTTACATCTGCAGATTCACGAGTGCGGATACTTGATAGTGATGCACTGGTCCACAAATTCAAAGGTATAGATTCCACTTTAGAATTTTACTAAAATCATTTATTTAAGATAACATAATTTTACATTATAGAGTAGCCTTTTATTCTTATCAATCATCAAATGAGCTTGTATGAGCATTTAGTAGCAGAAGCTTATAGGGAATGTTGCTTAATTTCTATGTTCTCCAAAAAAGATTTCCATGCTAGCTACAGATGGTAAGGAAACATGTTCTGAATTAAAATGGAAACTTTTAAATTTGGTTTTAGATTTTTATTGTTTTATTGACATCAAATAACTTCACTTGTAGCATAAGTTTTGTAGCCAAACTTGAAAAGAAAATGAAAAATCAAGATGCAAAGGCGAGGCAAAGAAATTTTGATTTATCTAAGAAAGAATTAAAAGTAGCTACCAAATCATGATTGACACAATCATCCTCCGAAACATGTTTGAGATCCTTGCTTATTGTAAAAGCTTGATGTATTATTAGCAGCATGCATGTGACCGGTGAACAGGATAGATAAACTGAAGTAAGATGCAATTTCATGTTTTTTGAAGCTTTTACTCCACATTACCAAGAAGCAACCACCAAATCAATCATGTGTTGGTCAGCATGAATGACAATCCTTGTCAAAAACATCTCTTTAAAATGGCATAGAGCAATACCAGGACCCCTCTCCTGAAATGAAGTGAGAAGCAGCACTCTAAAGTAGCTTATGTCAAATATACATCAGTCTTCATGGATCTTTCAAAGATTGGAGCATGGCTCATTGTGATGATATAGATACCTGTTATTGGTTCCTACTGATATTTTTCTGGTTCCTACCAATATTAATTGCATGGGAAATATATATGCTGTAAGATGTTTATTTCTGATGGAAAGACCTATTTAAGTGGACCAAATCACCCTGAAACTTTCATTCATGTTGGCAGTGCTACCTGCATATAATATTTTGATTTGTTACAGTAATATTTCATTCACTGTTCTTCAGTTTGTTAGCTGGGGCTGATGCATTGCTTTCTTTTTCAGGGTTTCGCAATACAAGCAGCCAAATCTCAGCATACTGGACTGCTAATGGAAGATATGTTATCTGTGCCAGTGAGGACTCTCATGTATATGTATGGAGATACGATGAAGATTCTCGGCCTAGTAGGAGCAAAACTGCAGCAACTGTCACGCAGTCTTATGAGCATTTCCATTGCCAGGGTGTGACAGTAGCTGTTCCTTGGCCATGCTCCAGATTGGAAAGGATGGTGAAAACTCACTCCAACAAGAAGGACCAAGTTGGTGAAGAATCTCAGGCCAATTCCCCACTTCTGGTTGAAGCCAATGGGCTCCATCTTTTGCCTTCTCCTAGTAACCAGAACATTAGTTGCCAGCAAAACAATAGCATTCTCAGTCGAAAACCAGATCACTTCGGTGACAAGCTTTCAGCAACTTGGCCTGAAGAGCTCATGGCTAGTGAACAGACACCTCGAAGTAATAATCACCTGAACAGTTGTCATATGCCAGTGCCAAAAAGTTCTGCCTGGGGATTGGTGATTGTCACTGCAAGTCGATGCGGTGAAATTAGAACTTTTCAGAATTTCGGCATTCCATTTCAAATATAATTCTTCACTTGTGGTAAATGGAGGGAGATCGCCAACGTCGAATGATTCAACCCTCCTCTGCCCAGGTTGATGCTGCTGTAGTTTTGTGTACAGTTAGATGGATGTTGCCAGAGTTGTAATATCCGTCAGGCCTACACTTGAGTTTCCTTTGTCCATTTGCGTGATTGATTTGTAAAAAACCAATCCAGCAACAGATGTTCCACAAGGATCCATCAGTATTGTGAGGATGTTACTGCAATTGCATGTTAAAGCGGAAGCTAAAGATGGATGGTGAAACTGGGAGCTGGTTGGTCCATTCTCTGTATCTTCCTCTTCTTTTCTTATCACCTCAATCATGATTTAGGGGTATGGTGATCTGGACCCCATTGTTTTATTCTACCATATGTTGATGTAAGAAGAGAAACTAAATTCAAATGCTGCAAGAAAAATTACCCAAAGTTTCAGTTATTAATTATGACTGACAGTGAATGTTGTCCTCTCACTTGGTAGGAAATTGTGATTGGAGAAACACAAGCGACTCCAGGAAGTCTTCATCAATGATCTTATCTCTGGTTGAGGTTTGGATCAGAAATCGTTTGGGCCGTTAATTATAGCTGCTTGGACCTCTTGCAGCATTCCTCTTTGACTGTAATTACGACGAGGATGTGAGACAATAATAATACAACATATCATAAAATGCTTGTAAAAAACTTTCATAATAGGCATAATGGATAATCTTTATTGAAAATAATAATTAATAAGAGAAGCGTTATCGACAAAAATATCAACATTATCTAAATAATTATAATAAAATATTAGTGTTTTGCATCAGTCCCCACACACACACACACAAGCTGTGCCTCCCATCAACAAAAGGACATCAGCTCAGCTCAGCTCATCAACATGCTCCATTATTGGCTGGAGAAGGGCTATGCATCTCGGCCCAGAACAACCAAACCTACAGGTGGATCCACAACGACATCTACGGATCTACAGGTCGATCCACAACGAGATTAGCCATAAAAATACGGCCACGGGTGCAATCCAAAGGAAGAACCCTCATTGGCCGATTCCGCGCCAAGTTGGCCCGGATTCTATCACCTTATCCCCTCGATCCAGCGCCACTACAAAACCCTGCTGCCGCTGCTCCTCCTCCTCCTGCAACCATCGGTTCCACGAGCAGCACAATGGCGCTTCAGGCTTCGTTTCTTCCTTCGGCTCTCTCAGCTCACAAGGAGGTGTGAGCTTGCTGATTCTGTTCTTACCCTTCTTTCCGAAGCAGATAATATGTGAGCTATAACTTTCTTGTTCGGTGGTGCAGGGAAAGGCTAATGGAGGTGCGAAGGACTCGGCCTTCTTGGGTGTGTCTCTATCTGAAACCATGAAGTCGGACTTCAGTTCCTCGGTTCTCAGGAGCCACAAGGTAGGAGTATTTTAGTTTGCGTTTATTGTTGCAAGATTGACTCGTAGCAAATTGTTCTGCTCTAGTTAAGAACATCTATTTAGCATCAGGAAGAAAGCAGAGGTAGTAGAATTCTTTGTTCGGAGAACTCAGTTAGCTCGTTCATGTTGAATCAAATGCAGAGGAATAATCTTTCAGCCGGAATCAGAGCTCAGACTGCAACTACAACCCCGGGGGTCAAAAGCTCCGCCCCGGAAGGGAAGAAGACGCTGAGGAAGGGCAACGTGATCGTCACGGGGGCCTCCTCCGGCCTCGGCCTTGCCACCGCTAAGGCACTGGCCGAGACGGGACGATGGAATGTGATCATGGCGTGCCGCGACTTCCTCAAGGCGGAGAAGGCGGCCAAGTCGGCCGGCATGGCCAAGGAGAACTATCAGGTCATGCACCTCGACCTGGCATCCCTCGACAGCGTCCGCCAGTTCGTCAGGAACTTCCGGCAGAGCGGGCTGCCCCTCGACATCCTCGTGTGCAACGCAGCCGTCTACTTCCCGACCGCCAAAGAGCCGACCTACACCGCCGACGGCTTTGAGATGAGCGTCGGAGTCAACCACCTCGGCCACTTCCTCCTCGCCCGAGAACTCCTCGAGGACCTCAAGGCATCGGATTACCCCTCCCGGCGTCTCATCATCGTCGGCTCGATCACAGGTACGACCTGAACCCGATACATTCCTTCGATCGAGGCGCATCGCTAACTCGAGCTTCTCCGTGTGTGCTTGCCGGTGCCCAGGGAACACCAACACCTTGGCCGGGAACATACCCCCGAAAGCAAACCTGGGAGACCTGCGAGGGCTCGCGGGGGGATTGAATGGGCTCGGCGGCTCCACGATGATCGACGGAGGCGAGTTCGACGGCGCCAAGGCGTACAAGGACAGCAAGGTCTGCAACATGCTCACGATGCAGGAGTTCCACAGGCGGTACCACGAGGAGACCGGGGTCACATTTGCCTCCCTCTACCCCGGTTGCATCGCCACCACCGGACTCTTCAGGGAGCACGTCGCTTTGTTCCGCCTCCTCTTTCCTCCCTTCCAAAAGTACATCACCAAAGGCTTCGTCTCCGAGGAGGAAGCAGGCAAAAGACTCGCACAGGTAACGTCGTCTTCTTGTCTGACACCAGAAAACATGGTGGATTACTAACGACGATCCTTTCGGAATCCGGCTGTGTTCTTCGATTCAGGTGGTGAGTGATCCAAGCTTGACTAAGTCCGGCGTGTACTGGAGCTGGAACAATAACTCGGCGTCGTTCGAGAACCAGTTGTCGGAGGAAGCCAGTGATCCTGAGAAGGCTCAGAGGCTGTGGCAGCTCAGTGAGAAGCTGGTAGGTTTGGCGTAGGATTAGCAGCAGATGATTTGGTCCAAAGTGTGTGTGTGTGTGCGCCATGCAAAGATCACTGTTGAAAATTTTGAGCTGACGAGAAAATAAAGATATTATGAGCCCAATGTTATGTAATCTGCAAATCAATCTTTCGTAGAGGAAGGGGAGCTGTCTGTAACTTTGATGGATTTGGGGCATGTGCTCATCCATGAATGGATATTGGTCAGAGCAGCTAATGTTCTCATCCCAGACTGGCAAGCTTTAGCTTCTCCATGACTGCGAATAGAAAACAATGGTTAGTACCCCATAACAGAGAGAGTTTAGATTGAGCTATCTATTGGCATGTATGAAACAGAGCCACCGGTGTTTTTTGTCATGCAAACAAGTGATCAGATTTTTTCTGTCATGTTAGGGAGAAGTAAGGGTGATTCCTTTAGGACATTTTCAGTGTTCAAATTTGAGGTTGTTCGATTGCAACTTCTGTTCATGTTCTCAATTTATAGGAGTAAGTCTCAACTTCTGTTTGCGTTCCGGAGAAGCTTTTCATCGATAAAAGTCTCAACGAAATCACGTCATTTCTCCATTACCAATAGAGTAATCACAAGGTAAACACAAGCTTTGACAGATCGGCATTGTATGCAGATTACAGAAGCCCCCAAAGGCTTGCAGTTTATATACATTTCAACTACTACCGAAGCCAATCCCTCCTCCTTTAACCTCATCCGATATGGCTTCTCCGGAACGCAACTCCACGGCTGTTGGACAAGCCTTCGGTTGCGCAATAACATCGAGTTATAGAAGCTGACGTTAATGCACACACCATCGAACAACATCAACAGTTTCATGCCGGTGACATGCTACTTCAAGTGAACACAGGACAAGATTCCCACTTGAGCATTGATATCAGAGACGTGGAGTAGGTTAAAGCACTCTATCGACTCGATAGAACTCGCTGTTAGCAAATGATGAATGTTTACAAATAATGAGGCAACAAGGTGTATCAGCAACAGGTGATACTACTATAACTTCAAATACTGTCCCCACAATTGAAAGGTTCAATCCGTGGAGTGATCCCAAACAGTAAGCATCATAGAAACATATAATTAGCAGCGATATGTAAAACACATGCTTCCAGACGAGATATTCTGATTGAGGTGCCCAAAAATGCATGAGATATAGCTCTATCAACTTTGTGGAGAAGTCTGCTTGGTGTCATCAGGGCTTGGTGTCCTTGCTCTTGCTGCGACCATGTATTTTAGCAGAGAACCATTGAAGTTGTAGCATAGTCCTTGAGGCACTGGAATTTCACTTTTAGAGTATCATCCAGAAGATGGGAAATCTATGCAGCATCCGTGAATATTGGCTTGGACCGCTTGTTCGGTGTTATCGACATTGACCTGAGAATAAAGAAAAAACAAGAGAAAGAAGTCAAGCAACTGGAAATATAATTACTGTAGAAAGTGAGGCACTATTGCAGAGGTTACATTCGGCAAGTTGGAGGTGAGAACTAGAAGGAGACATTATTAGTGATCATGACATTTTCTATTCAGAAAAAAGAAGTATGAATCATGAACCCATTAAAAGTTGCAGTACACTTTCAATGGTTTTACATTAGCAAAGTAAACATGCATTGGGCGTCCGCAAGATTCCATGATTAAGTTTCCAGCAATTAGAAGATTCAAGAAACTTATGTAAATGGAACGGCCATCCAAAGCAAGGATCACCGTTTTGGGTACCGGACCCATTTCGGTGATCTGGTTGCACCGAAACATACCAGTCAGTACCGTACCGAAGTACCATGCGTCGATACACAAGTAGATACTGGCAATTTGGAGAGGAAGAAAAAGGAGAAGAGGAAGGATAGACAGCGGAGGAAGAGGAAGAAAGTATGAAGTGGAAGGAAGAAGGAGAGAGCGGAGGAAGAGGAAGAAGAAGAAAGAAAAGAAAAAAGGAAAGACACCGGAGGAAGAAGAAAAAAGAGGAAGAAAAGGAGATAGACAGTAATGAATGGCAGCAGCAGCGAAACGACATTGCAAGAAGATGGCAGCAGCGAGAAGAAGGCTCGCGAAGCAGCAGCAGCGACAGCAGCATTGCAAGAAGGTGACTACCATTGGCGAGCCCCAGATGCTATTTTAGGTTTTTTTTCTTTTTTAATACTGAGTTGGACAGCCCATCACTGTTCTCGGTTTTTCTATTTTTTCCTGATTTGGACAAGACTGCTCGAAACGGGGGTCGTCCATGTACTGACCCATGCCCAGACCAGCTCATACTGCCCATTTTGTACCGTTTCAGATGGTATGGCAGTCCTTGGTCCAAACCATCTAAGACTTCATTTAATAAAACTTGTAAGGATTTCAAACATTAGAATTAGTTGGGATAACCAAAAGAAATTAAGCAAATCTCTAAAACTAGCTGACAAACTGAAGAAAATAATCATGTTTCTTGGTGTAATACTCTAGGCAAACCAAGAACCAACTACATGTATGGTATCCACACACCAATAAAATCAATGATCAGTAAATTAATAAATATTTAACGACTGTCTTTTCCTTGCTATGACTTTGTTCTTGTTCACATTATTGACTGTTGGAAAATCATCTAATAAAAAACCATATATTCATTTACTTTACCATTGAAATTCTTTTTATTATACATCATATTTTCTAAATGTCTTAAGAACTATCATTATTTCTTCCACTTTTAAAAAGTTTTTGGGCAAAAGAAAGTGCATATTTATGCACTCTAACCAAAAAAATGGAAAAAAAAAAAAACTCACCCTGGTAAACTAGAGCGTTTTTGAGTGAATTGACCAAGCATGGACCTCAAAGTTCCAAGAGCTTGTTCAGCAGCCTGTAGAAAAGATGCAAAGTCAAGATTGAACTAGATTTTATTGAGTTTAAACAAGAGCTACATCAGTATCTACATCAGTATTTTATTAAGGCTTTAAGTCATAGACTGAGAAAATTACAGAAAAGCCTTTTATTGATCATGTAGAAAATTGGAATCAACAGAACAATGTCTAATTTGGCTAATCAACAGAGAAAAGAAGTCCAAATCTGAACAAATTGACCTTCTGTTCTGAATGTCAACCCAAATTTAGGGCGGTAAGTGGAGGGATTTAGCTTCAGCGAACCCATAACCAACCCAGTGTCCAGCAGATTTTAGTTCAGGTATTATTGACATGGATTAAAACCAACATAGAAACTCATCCAGACTCTAATTCAAATCACGCTCAATTTCAAGTTTTTAGCAACCCGGCTTGAGTATAGAATAGCGAATTATCTAAGATAAACACAGATGCATCCCAAATTTCCAAATTTCACACATCATAAGTCACCTCCACATGGACTGCCATACCATCCGATAAGTTCTGATCTGAGAGCCGGCCGAGACACAGACCAGCCCATTTCGGTTGGTTGTAGGAAACATGAGGTCTACTGGTCGGTGCACCTCATGTATCACTAGATACAACCGAAATTTCAATTGACATTGGCCCCCAATGGTCAAATTGATCGTTGGGGGCTGTTTTGGGCTTATAAAAATCCCTCCCTCCCCCCTCTTTCACTCACACTCTTCCTCACATTTTCTCACTCATTGTCACTTTTATTAAACTTGTTTAAGGTGGCAAGTGAAATCAATCTCTCTATGTTTTCTTTAACATCATGTAATTAGCACAAAGAATATCGATAATTCTAATCTGCTTAGTGACTAATCATTAATTAAGACATAATTAGAGGTATTTAAGAAATATTAGCTTAGATTGACCATGTATTTTCTTCTTGAATGATTTACGTGCTTATTCTACCATTTTTAATGGGTAGAAGCTTATTAATGCATGCTTAAGTACCAAATTTAATTTATGTACCAATAAATTCGTATAAAACCCCTGATTTTTTTTAATTTCGACTGATTTTTCAGTCTTTTTTGTTGTATAAGTAGGTTCCGATGTACTAACACATGGTACACCAATATTGATAGGTATATACCAATCCAACCAAGGACCAATATGCTTGGTCAGCATGCTATGAACCATAAACCTGCCAAACTCCTTGTCATGATCAGGAAGTTGTCCAGTTCATTCTACACTCTTCTAACCAATATCTCTCTGTCTCTCTCTCTCTCCTCAATCCCCCATTCGGAGCTATCTTAAAGCATGCGCACACAACAAGTAATGCAGAAGCATAATCACTTGTAGAGGAACTACCAGAAACCTGCCTTATTTTTTTAAAAGGAACCTCCAAGACATGCATGTACTAAGCACTAAGCATGTCAATATCACTTCAAAGTACCACCTAATGTAAATGTACTTTGATGCAAAATTCCTTGCAGTGACAGAGAAGAAAGAACAAAGTTAAATAAATAAAGAGGAGCGCAGGGGTGGAGATGAATGGAAAGCATACTACCTGGAGCTTAGCTTCCACCCAGGTTGTTCCAACTCCTCTCCCCAAGATCTGTCTTGCTATTTCTACCTGAAAAACATAACCAGACAACATGAATAGTGGTCAACAACAGAATAGTAACAGAAGAGAAGTCACATTTAAACTCCTGAACCGGCTTTTGATTTCAACATGAAGGACAAAGCCTATGTTAAGATGGACATTTTACACAATTTAATAATTCAGTAGGTTATTTTCCATTCTTTATAGCTTGTGACACTCTATTATAATTGCATAACCTAAGAGCTTCAAATCAAACAAGACTTCATGAGTCTCAGTTAATGTGACATTAATCAAAGTTGACAGAAGCAAGCTGAAAGGTTTGTATGATCGACCATTTGCATCACTTAATCCTTTTGTTGTCATTTAACTTCTATACGAGAAGCGGAAAACGGAAGAAGAATTTCTTTCATATGTATAACATATGCAACTGAACAATTTCCAATCCACTACTTAGGGAATAAGCACAAATGAAGGTGCAAATAATTGGTGTCTAAAAAATACATGCTTCCAGTAGCAACATATATCTTAAACTGCTTTCTCCAACATGTAGCACATGCTGAACTCTTGTCTCAATCAACATATTGTTCTGAATAGAAATGAAAGAGTTGCAATTTTTTACAAATTCAATCAATGTGTTAGAAAGATAGTACTTCAAGTATAAAGCTTAATAAAAAGTTTTGAGAACAAAGTCACCAATTCATAGATTAATTCTTACAATTCCACCAGACTGAACCAGATAATTCACACAGAGAGCTTTTAGAAATACACACACACACACACACACTTACAGGGCCAATCCACCAGATTACTTGAAAACTTTGCCCTATATATCATACAACATGGAAACAAATTTGAAACTACCGAGGTTGGTTCAAATTTGTTCATGCATGTCGCTGCTATGAACTAAATTAGCAAGTTGCATATTCATAGAGGTGAGGTCATTTTCTTATAATCATCAAATTGTTGAACACAAACTTTCTCCTGGTAGTTAGTCCCCATTTCCATCCTGAACATATTTTAGATTTCATGGAATGTGCTGCTACCAAAATATTTGATCTGGGTACTGCTTTCCTTTTGGTTCTAAGTCCCTAAAAGGAAAAAATAATTGTAATGTTTCTGAACTAGGAGTTTCTTGTGTTTGTCCATTTTCACAGCTATTTTCATAAAATGTGTTCCCAAAATATTTGATCTGGATGCAGCTTTCACTTTGGTTCCCAAGTCTCCCTAAAAGGAAAAAAAACATAACAGTAATGTTTCTCAACTATGACTTTCTTGTGTTTTTCATTTTTCACAACGAAGTAAATATGACCATGAGCAATTGAATATAGTTTAAACTTTAAAAAGCAGAAAGACAAAAAACAAGTTTGGGAATCTTTCATTGACAATTTGATGCATGAAAACCTTTAGAAGTTTCTTTCTTACTACATTACCAGAAGAGAATGAGACAGGAGCTCCAGCAAAGTGGTTAATTCTGATTTATTGTTTTTTTTCTTTTTTGCTTTTGCATGACACTTTACTTGATCACTGAGTCATCAATAACTCAAGGTTCTGTGATTGAAATCCACCCTCACCAATTATTGTTTACATTATTCGAGCAAAAACTGTACATGAATGTTACCAGCAGACATATTTTACTCTCCACTGAGAATTCTTCCAAAAGATGTGGCACGAAGATGCTAGCAAGTGAGCCCCATCACAGTTTATCAGACTAAGATTTTCTCCATAAAATGGTCCATGATTCCTACATGTCTTGTCAACTGACTGAAGCTATAAAAATAACCTCAACGATGATCCCAGAAGTTGGAGGATACAATAGAAATTTTGATTAAATTAACTTTTACGTTCTTCCGAAAAGCAACTTATCGTATGAACTTTCTTTTGACCACAGGATATTTAGTCACTGAAGACTGCAGGTAATGGATCATGATTCATTACATTTTTATTTCAGAAAACGTGTAAAAAATAAAGGTTAGAGAATAACCTGTGCCGACACTTCCCCTTTACTAACTGAACTATTTGAGGTTGAAGGTTCAGCTCGAAAAACAAGGTCGAAACCCTCCATGACACACTAACATGTAGAAACAGCAGAGATAAATATGAGGGGGTAAATGCTTGGAATACACATAAATGTCCTACATCTAGTAACGTACTAGTTCTTTGAGAGAAGTAATAGAAGATGTTCTTCTTGAACCTTCTAATCTCTGATCCATGGAATGAGAATTTTCTGACGTACTTGCAACAAGTAAAAGGTCATTCCTGGAGCATGGCTGATATCCATATGAATTTAATTCACTTAAAAGACCATTTTCTTTGGCTTGAGGCAGCTTAGGTAGATCTCCATGCACAGTATTAGGGCCCATGAGAGCATTTGACAAGTATTTATCTGCAATGAAAATTAAGATTACCCAAGATATACAGAAAAAGTTCTTTAAGAGGTAAAATTGAAAAAAAGGCTAAACAATGTAATGAAAATTTTAATTAGTAGTATGGTCATTAGTGTAACTTAAAATAATTGTTGTTTAAGTATGTACCAAGAAGTGTAAAGGTTAGATTATGTCAATTTACCATCATAAAATATAATATTTGTAAAAGTTAATAATAGAAGTTGAAGCCAACTAGAATATGCCAAACTTCTTTTCTCAGCAATTACTAATGATATAGGGAATATTCGTGTTGATCCGGAGCTTGACACATCGCAGCTACGTCACCAGAAAACGATAAAGACCTTAATCGATGGATACGAAACAGCAGAATCCAATTAGAAAATATTACACGAAATACTTACTTACCCGTAAGCAACTAGGGAAGGACCGACTATAAAAGGTAAAAATTGGCACAGTTATTGAGGTCGGGCATTCTATCCCTCTCTCTCTCTCCCCCTCCTTTCTAAACCCACTTGGGGAGCTTGACTTGGGTGTCAAAAGAACCATGCCAAGAGCCCCCTCTTGACACCGATCTTGGTGCGAGAAAGACACTCCTAATGAGCGCCCTAGTGAAGCCACTCCAATCCCCACCTACTGCACCTTTAAAAACATCGAATGGTCATCAATATTCTCCTCAATTGGTGCTTTCAGGTTTGCTCAAACCCCACTTCAATAATAGTGATTGTTCGATTGTTAAACATCGAATATCACCCGAATATCACCCGATACGTCCTTCTTCAGCTAAGCATCGAAGATCACTTGATGTGCCCTCCTCGAGATAAGCATCAAAGATCATCTAATGTGTTCTCCTCAAAGTTACCATATGCATTCTCCTTGGACTAAGCATCAAATATCATTGTGCCTTCCTCAGAATAAGCATCGAAAGTCACCTAATACACCCTCGAGCCATGCATGAAAGATCACCCATGGGCTCTCCCTGGATGAGCAATTTCTAATGATCTAATTGCCAATATCATAAACATAATCCATTGTATAAAAATGGATATTTAAGAAAACAATTGTTTATAGATTTAATTTGGTTTAAGATATTATAACATACTATAAAAAAACCATCAAATAAGGTGTGCTTTGTCTGATAACATGATGGTTCATTTTAAATTTTTAACTAATATCCAACTAATATAAACAACAAAAGCATACCAGCCAAATTCCGAACGGAGATCTCAGCAGCTCGATGTTGGGCTTCTTTCCTTGTTTTGCCAACCCCCTCACCTAACTTTTCTCCAACAAACCAAACCTGCAAAGAATATAGCATGCATAATTGACATTCCAAAATAATAATTTTTTTCTCAGTGACCAAAACAAGCAAAAAGAGCAATAGTCACTATAAAGTATAAACATCATTAAGAAAAGCCTGAACATCCACCATTTAGCAAATAAAATAGAACTAACAAAGAAATCCCGTTCACATGTAATAAGTCAACACTGTCCTATTCCCAAAAGGAGTAAGCTGCACATTAAATAGGAACCTTCCAAATCAATCTATAAGTTCATTATTAGTTTCATGGTTGGTAATGGCACCTTCCTTACATGTCTTATTAAGAAATGAGACAAAACACCCAAACAAAAAGATAACAAGCCGGCAACATAGTTTATTTATTAAATCTTTATATATGGTTCTAAATCAACATGAGTAAATGATAAGCACATCAATTTTTTTTCAAAAAAAAAAAAAAACTTAACAAAAATAAACATAGGGAACACCTATGATCAATATAAAAGAGAAAACACAGGAATGGTATATAATTTCTAAAACTTCTCAACCAGATTGTCTTAATACCTCAATTGAAAACTGCAGTTCTGCAGTATCACAAAGAGTGCTTCGAAACTCCACCTACATAGAAGTAGAAAAAAGATTAATCAACTTCTTAAAATTTATACAGCACAATTCATAAAAATACCTTATTTCTACATCTCATCGCTATTTCCTGTAAAATTCCAGCAGGAGATTCTGCCTGTTTTATAGTAGCCTGTCTGGTTTCAAACTGGGCATCTTTGTAGCTTGACAAGTTTCGCCCCATAGGCATCTTGTCACCTTCATGTTGCAAGTTTGGTTGAAAACAGCATGTCAATTAGGTCCAAGAATAATGTCATCATCTTAATTAACTTAATAAACAAAAATTTGTAGAAACACTTCATCAACAGTCAGAGATAGCATCACGGCCCCTAACTGTCATCAATGCAACAAGTTCACAAACTTGACAAAATCAGAAAGAAAGCAAGTTCCTGTACAAACAGCAGGCTTCTATGGAACAACATACAATGGACCAAGGCCATACAGCATAAGCATACTACTATGTGTTACACAGAATATTACTTATGGATGCAAAAGGACCCCGAGGGGTAAAAGTTTCAGTAGGTTAGCAATTGTCAACTGCAAAAATTTAAAGAAGCTGCCTCTTTGATCTAATGCCAAACATATCTTGTACCTAAAAAACAAGACACTAGGATGAGGTCATACTCCAATATGGGAAGAATTTTGCTCTTGTTTCATAACCAAGGAACATGAACCAAAGGTAATTTTTTAAACTGCTCTACCACAAAAATTCAGCCTTTAAATCCCTTTCTTTATGCTCTATTCACGTCTAATTTGGCTAGCATGAAGCTTCAAGTGCTTGCTAATTCCCAGCCTGCAATGAAAGATCCATGCTCAATGATGTCCTTTGTGATAGCCAACTTGAGAGGCACTGTTAGCCTGTCATTCCTTCTATCATACAATTACTACACATCCTACGGATGAAGACTATGCACAGATCTAAGAAAATGGTACAGTACTATGTTTCTATCAAAGGTTTCATAAAGGTCCCAATATTTGTCAAAGTCATCCAGAAGCAAAGGAGCTATCCATAGAAGAGAAAAGTCGACAAACTTAGTCACTGAAGACTGTTGATAGTTAAGACCAGGAGAAGAAAAAAAAATTCTATCCATGGATAAAACCAGTCAACTTACTGTTACATGCAACAATTTTGAATTCTTACAAGTGAATGACACAAGAAGGCCAACTATCAAACTAAAATTCCACCATATTTGGGTGGAAAATTCTCTCAAATAGTCTAATATTGCATCTGCCAAGATTTTTAACATTCAAAGATCTGGTTTTGTGATCCATTAAGCCATGTGCGAAGTTCATGCATCCATGGTGAATATAGATGTAGAGAGGTTCATGTAATTAATTCTTTGTCTTCAGTCCAAAATAGCTAAACATGTGGCTCTTCGAGTTCACTTGTTCAGCTGCACCTTTGGCCATGTTGGTGTTGCTCGCAACAACTAACTTGTATGCCACTTTGTATTCTGATGAACATTTCCATCCTGTATTCTTGCTTCTACAATAACTATTTCAGTAATTTTGTGCGCTTATATAAACTAAATTTTTTGAACTAGCAAGCAAGAACTTCCCATTAGGGTTCTTTCAAGCAAGGTTTGCAAAACCGATCAGTTCACTATGATTCAGCCAGTATTTACTGGTCGGACCAAACCGAGCAGTTCAGTCTGGTTTGAGATATATATATATATATATATATATATATATATATATACACATACATACATACATATTCTTTTAACCTGTACTAAATCTGCGACACGACTCCTCACATCACTGCCTATTTCGAGAAACCTCTTCTTCCTCTTCGTTCTTATTCCTCTTCTAGGAATAAGATTTAATGTGTAGAGTTAAAAGAATAAAAAAATCTAATTAACAAAAGGATGACATTTATCAACATAATAAATAACAGCAGTTACTTGTACAAAATTAGAACAGAAAACAATAAAATCCAAAACATAACAGACAAATGGAAACACAGCCTTCAACTATGTGCAGTACCTTTAAAGGAATTGAAGTTTGACAAGGAATCATTTTGCCACACACGGTCGCCTCCATTATTCAACTGAATCATAAAACAAGTTTATGTATCAAACTGCTGAAAATTATGCACTTCAACATCTAACTGTCAACAGATAAAAAGCAAGTTACCGTACAGGTGATCTTCTAGGTTCATGAACTCTATCATAAGGAACAGAGTTCTCTCCACCATGCATGAAAGATGGATGCCTAAACCGTTTTTTATACCGTGCATGATCTAGTTCTCTGATAAACTCTTTTGATGCTGTGTTTTCTTGTCTTGGTTTAATCTCTTCTTCCAACGGAAACCAACTTCCTTGTGGTTGTACAGAAGGAATTGAGACATGAAGCGGGGGGTTCATAGGAAAAGAGGTAGGAGGGTCTCTTGTGTCTTGACCATGTTGCAATATGAGAAGCCTTCTCCTTGTGTCTGGATCTAGTTCTGATTCAGGAACCTCACCCTCTTCCCTAGAAGGAGAGCCTTGAAAGCTAGGTTCTGGAAAGGCCAATTGGGCTAAGGGCCTACCTACTGCAACAGACTGAGAGCATTGATCATTAGGTAAAGGCACCATCATCTGCATAGCAGTCAATGAAGTACCAAATGAAGAAGCAACATGTTGAGAAGATACTGGTCGCTGCACAAAGTTAGTGACCATGGGATGAACAGCTTGGACACTGCAACTTGATTCCTGAACAAGATTCAAATGAAGATGTATCAGTAACTGCTTTTATATATCAAAGCACAAGACTAAGAAGAGCTCAACAAGACAAAAAAACCTTCAATCTTCTCTCAACCTCTGCATCTGCCATGCCATTGTGACATAACTGGTCTTTGTTTACATTTGATGTCGAAGTGTCATCCTGAATCAAATTAAGAAAATTGAGAGGAAAAAGATAAAGAAAGAAAGGTAAAACAAGTCTCCACAGTACTTGGAAATTAAAGAAAAGTGAACTTTTACCTCTGATATCAAGAAGTTGCCCACATCTGGAGCAGGTGGTATATCTTTCATTTCATCTTCATATAAAATTTCACTTATTCGTGGTAAAATTCCTTCATCAAAAGCCCTACAGGAAAACAAAGAGTTACCATGTCAGACGACTTATAAGGATCTAAAAGAACAGCCATTTCAATATGTGCAAGTTGATAAGGCTAACTGCCATCAACAATGCAGTATCACTTACTTGAAAAAACCACCTCTGACATTACACGCAACATTTCTCGCAACACATAAAACTGGGATGGTGCTATTGGCCTACCAAATGTTGAGATAAAGTCTCTTTAAGCATAACAGAAAAATTAAGATCTACATGAAATCAAGATGATGAACAGCTTATTCACATAGGGACCATCTTACCTCTGCTTGAGGAGCATAATATGGGGCAAAAGCAGGGACAACATGAACTCGTGATTGATCTTTTTCATCCCAGACTTTTAGACGATCATCAATCACAAGTGCCATCTTCGGATGGCAGATTCCATCTTGAAAGACATTGAGCAGCGACTTTCTTGAGCCTATCAGAAGATAAGCCAGTACCGATATATGAGAATTATATTGCTAGAGAACAAAAAATATATAAAAACAGAAAACAAATATTGTCCACAAAAATGCAGAGAATTCCTCAAACAATTGCTTAACATGGCCTCTTTCATAAAAAAAACATGCAGAGGGTATAGCATACAAAGAATTATACCATGCAATATGTAAAGGCTTGATGAATGAATGACATACCTGACTTAACGCAAACTATGCGGTCAAGTAGTTTTGAAGAATTAATCAAGCTAGAATCTGGGTCTAAAAGCCTCCACATTTCCAAGGCATAATCTCTTTCAGCCATTGTGCAAACATAGACCTCAAAACGCTTCCGTCCTCTTGCTGTTAGATAGCTCCGGAGGTCTTCCCATGAAGGCCTTAATCGAACAAGAACACTCGTATCTCGTATCTACAGGAAATGATTTTGTCCACCTTAATTGTAGATTGCAGATATTATCAAGACAAAACAGGAAATGAACTTCTTTAAAACAAGAAGTTACCAAGACAAAATGATTTCAGTGATTTCTCTGTGCATGAAGAGTAACAATAGGTGTAACTAAATAATCTTAAGGATATAGAACTTCCAGAAGAAAACTACAAATTCTGCTAATCTTTAAAATCTGTCAGAGCTAATATTTAATATCATGATCAGGAAAAAATAACACAAATGAGGAATAAAGCTTCTGTTCAAAGAAGAAACACAGGTGTATTAATATTTTGCAAAATAAAGAATGAGACAGGAAACATACTGATGGATTTACACGTGTTAGAATGATGTTTTTCTCTTGCAACCGTATTACTGGACGTGCAATCAATTGATGGCTATCAGACAAAGGTGGGACCATCTCTGATTGAACCTTGAACAACCTTCCATTTTCATTGACCTGGTCATTTTCAGCATATTGTTTCAAAATTGACTTATCATCTTGGTACCGCTTAATCTCCATTAGCATACCAGCAATCCGCTGAGGGTCTGTTTCATTATTTATTTTTCGCTGAAGAGCTTCGATCCGGTCCTCAAATGAGCGCATGGTATTAGCAACTAGAAGTGTTTCGTCAAGATCGAACACGATACCAAGGCACCTTAGGTTCAGCATCAGCAGAGAAGATTCATACAATTGTGATGGAACACTGAAACCCCAGAAACAAGAATATGGCATGGGATTCTTTCTGGATGTCATGGCCACGAGGTGCAGCTCTTCTTTGCCTTGCTGAACAACAGCAGTCTGCAAGCAAATGAAGACACAAAATATAAGAAATATTAGATAACCTACAAATTGCAACACATCAATGCTGATGTGTACAGTGCACATAGAGATACATTCAACTATATATACAAATATACATGCAGAACATTACATTTGAATCCTGCATACTCAACCATGCCCAACAAAAGAAGGATGAAAGGGGTATACCTCCTTGAATTTAATTTTAAGCAAATCAGTGAAACCGTGTTAAAATGTCAAAAGAAACCACACAATATATCATACTAATTATAGAAACGATAGTATTACATATTCAAACTCAATATTGAGGTAGAAAATTTACTAAAGATATCAAATCCAATATATAATTTGTTGTCACAGAAGTACAAAGAAATGATATTTGAGCAGAAAGCATACATCAAGTAATTTGACAAAGAGGTATACATCGAAGATAAGGGCATACTACCTACAAGGAAATATATATCCGTAAGGAAAAGTTTAGTTTTAGTCTAGAACGGTAGAATCAAGACATGGCTCAGATAATTTTTTTGGATGTTTCTTATTCTGACTTGACATGAGGAATTGTTAGTTGATTCACATGATTTTCACATCGCTCAATCAGGCATTAGACACATCTCTGGATGATTAACTCCCTTTCAAGTAGTCTCAAGAATCCAAAAGTATAATCACATTAAACATCTCTTGAACAAATTTGAACCAACAGAAACTCCAATGAAGGCTTTGCAAATATCTACTTTTAGAGCCATAACATTTGTTAGCACATGCCTCTGAATCATCTATCACTCTGGACATAAGGAGAATGATTGAAATCAATTCTCTGCTCTAGCATGTTCTTTGACATTGGTATAACGTGAAGATGCAAGCATTTAACCTAAAGTAGTCTTCCCTTTCCCCTTCTCAGATCTCGCCCTTTGAAGGATACAAACCAAATAGCGACTAATATGTTATTGGTAGATAATAAGATGTTGAACAGATTCTGACAGCAAAAGCTACAAGAAACGAAATAGAAGACAGAGATATTGAAAGGAAACATTATAAAACAGGGATAAACCAGTCATGAGAAGGAGATATTTTCTTTCTGTCAAAACTAATGTCATACAGTTCTATTTCTTCTAATTGCACCCAGAGAAGTATGGACCAGACTCTGTTTTCCTCATAGACTAACTATTAGTTTAACAAAAATATGAAATCATTAACACTCTATACTCAATCTGGTCTCCACATCCAACACACATCCAACACTTGCACGATGGTACAATCATCCTTGAAATCAGCAGAGCCAAATTACAGCAGATGTGCCAGTATAACACACCAAAATAGTGTTGAAACTATGGCAGAGCCTCTTTCTCTCTCCCTTAACATGCCAATATACATCGAACATCAACTTGAAAAAAGAAAAAAAAAACAGAACTGGTGAGATATGCTATATAGGTCATGTCAGTACAACAATGACAAGAACAAGAATAAGATATCATTATATAATTATCCACATATTTGGGATCAACCAAATGAAGTTTTTCCCATCATTTAACTCTGTCAAGGGCAATATCACCAATCAAACTTATAGCATCAAATTAATTTTATGTACTCCAATGATGTATTCGTAGGTTTTCCCTCATCTTACCTCGAACCACTAATCATAATTGATTCACCTCATCTATCCGGTGCATCTATAGATTTCCTTCTGTAAACCATGCCAGTTTTTATGTAAAATTAGCTTTTAGAGATATATTATTCTATGTAGATTACAGACAAAGTATTTGCACATCAAGAAGACAATATAGTTCACTAAGCAGACCTCTGCTTAAAAGAAACAGTCATAGGAAGTTAGGAACTTTACCAAGACAATATCATAGTAAATTGACAGTCAGAAAACCCAAGTGACCTTGCATTGCATGTTCCAATCAAGAGCAATCTTTGCTTCACAAACAAAATCAACAAGTTCAATCAGTTGAATAATCCAAACTTTTCATTCTTTAATATCATTACTAGCTGCGTCCATTGAACTACATCACAAGTTCATCACCAAGCATCATTTCGACACCCATGAAAATTAATTATCCTTTAAAAAATTCTCGCTGCCCATGGAAGTCTTAATGCAACATAATTCCATGAGCACCTAGTGAAGCTAATTATCAGTGTCAAGAATTTAAGGCAAGGCAATTAGCAACCAGTACATTATCAAAGGGAAGGATGAAAGACACTCAATCATTTCCACTATTAGGAATAAGATAATAACTAATCTACCGAAACTGGAGTTTACTTTCCAGAGGCTTACAACTTATACTGAGTTCTACTCCATAACAGTCATAGGAATAAAAAGTGATAACCTAGGAACAAAATTGACAACCAATATCAATAAATTTACTTTACTAGCTAATGAGTTTCTAGTTTTACCCGAATTAACTGATAACCTCAATTGCTCATATGTCAAGTTTTGGACCAAGCTATCAATAAGAAGCCAAAACCAATCTATATATATTATCTAACATGCTGAAGGGGCCTAAAATTTATGCAGGAAGTTCTAAATAAACAACCATCACTAAAAGCTTACCATACATGTCAAAAAAAGCTTGTCAAACATATTTGATCTGCATCATGAGAAAGCAAACGAATACTAAAATTTTATTATTTGCAATGATCATTAAGAGCTGATTGCGCTGAAGGGAAGCTAGTCTAGATTGATTTAAAATAACACCAAGAAAAAATAACATATGCAAAAAAAATTTGTGCTTCTATTACATTGTTAGCATCATCAGGAACCAATTTAGTATATAGTGATTAAAAATATTTTTTAACTGCAATCCTTTTTTAACCCAGATCCAGATGCGGTAGCTGAAAAAATTATAGTACAGATCTTGTTTCTGTAACCATAAGGCATTGTGTTACTTGACTAGTTCCAATCCAATAAAGATTTAGCCCAGCAAATTTGTTTCAAACTCAGCCTAATCAGATCAATAAAAGTGAAATTCACTAGCATATTCACTTATGAAAATACATATCACAAAGTGATTCAAGTCGTTCTGCTAGGATTCACTATTAATCATCCTGTCATAAAAATATTTAGTTCTATTATTTGTTGCCGTTTGGGGAATAATACCTTATTCTCTCTGGCGAGAGTAGTGTGCAAACGGAATAATGGCGAATCATCGGTTGATGTTGACGTCGACTCCACCTTGATGCAGACGCCGCCGGCGGCGACGGTATGTAGAAGTGCGAGCGGTTGGCACCGCTCGCTGGAAGGCGAGAGATGGGAGATCCGGATCTCCCTGATCCATGAGCAGATGTTCGGATTCTGGGGATAAATTTGCACCTCCCCACAAAAGGAGTTCTCGTAGTAAACAGCAGATTTAAACATTTTTACGAGATCAAGATGAGATTTTGTCGATCAAGACCAAAAATCCTTCAACAAGAGCAACAGATCCAGGCAACAGTTGTGGAATTCAATGTCCGGTCTAACAGAAGGTCACAAGAAAGGATGGGTCTTGGATCATTCCAGCACATGAAGAAAAAGAAATTATAGTTCGGGTCTTCTTCACTCCTGTATCAAAAGATCAAAACTTCCTGAGGTCCAATTTCAACTTTCAAGCGTTGCAAATCTGGAATTCGAGGTTCTTAAAAGATAGATCTGTTCTTACGAAAAAGTTCTTTAATCTGTCCTGCGCTTGGGAGTTGCTCGCGGGCGGCTCGGATTCGTTACACGAGGGGGTTTAATGCCTCCGCCGTTCTGAATCGAAAAAAAAATTACGGTTCTGAGGGGGAGCGATTCGTGGGGTTTCTTGGTGTTCTTCCCCGTTTCCTGTGTGCTTCTTAGAAGCCACTGCTGAGGAATCCGGAAACCCTAGGCGTCGATAGATGTGGGGGACGAGCGGAAAGCGACGGCCTTAAATAGACTCGACCAACCTGTGGCGCAAATAAATAAATATAAATAATAATAACAATAGCTATACGATTGATTTTAAATCTATATCCGTGTAGTATCTAAAAATAGCATAGTTTCTTCCTATATGACACTTCAATAGATGCCTGCCATCCTCCACCTGTAACCCTTCCAGAATATATTTAGATGAGCAACTAATTAATCTAAAATACAATAATAACAAAAAAAATACTCTTGGAATATTTTCCATCATAATGGAACTTATAAATTACAAGAAATAAATAAAAGAGTGTTTAATTTTTTTTATTTTGTCATGTATATATACTAAATTAGTAGTGATGAGAGAGAGATATGGACGGCACCTAATTATTTATTGTTTTAACAACAATCAAATTAAAATATAGCCACTCTTGTTCTTCTAGTCAATTTGAAATATGTGTAATAGAAGATTGGTTTGTTTAGGAACATCATAATATTTTAGGTGATTTCTCGGAAAATTTTCAATTTTATTTTTTTGCCGGATAAAGTTTCCCTCACTTCTATAATTTTCCAAAGAGTTTTCTTTCCCCTTTGTAAACAGAAACTAAAATATCTTTAAAAATCAAAATATGTTATTGTAATATTTTTATAAATAAAATTATTCATAATATTTTTTTTAATAAAGCTACATTGTTTTTAATTTGAGGTTTTATTTTAAATAGGATTTCAATGTCTTTTACTACTGGACCAAAGATATTATAACTCTTATTACAAACACTATAACTAAATAAATTCTCATTATTTTTAATTATTGTTTCCTCATGATAAATGATTATAAATATTTATACCTCAATTTAAGGCAAAATGTGATAGTTTATTTTTTTATATTAATAATTTTCATTATAAATTTTCATTCAATTTCTCATATTAATAATTTTATAATGCATCCAAACATATTATAAAGATGGTGTTTATTGTTAATGAAAATTTTAATTAATTAAAAATGAGTTATTATATTTTTATTAAATTTATTAAGCTATAATTTAAAAATATTCTAACCAAGAATTTTTATTTTTAAATAAAAATAAAAATTATAATATTATTTAAGATTTTAAATCATCAATTGTTTTTGAGAATTTAAATAAATGAAAATTAAATTACAGTGTCTTTAAATAAATATAAAATATTTTAATATTATTTTTTTAAGAATTTAAATTAATGAAAATTAAGTGACAGTGTTTGATTAGTTCGATCTGACTGAGTTTCAATGGAAAATTATTACAATTGTTAGCATTTTTTATCATTTTAAATGAAAATGTTGACTATCGCAATCTCCGATCATAACCCATCGCATTTTTTTTTTGCTAATCCAACTCCAATAATGTAAATAAAAAAAGATAGATAAAAATATCATTTTTCTGGAAATATTATTTATTATTTATTTTTAATGTTCTTGTTTTCCATATCGTTTTTAATCGTGGAGAATTATTCTTTTCTAAATCGCCATTATGGCTGACAACATTGATGAATCTAATTTCTTCCTTGTTGTTGGTTGGCCCGATTCAATGAGGAGGAGACCAAAACAGTAAAACAAAAATAAATCGATCATTTTCCAAATTATCCGATGTTATCAAAAAAATTAAGGTAAAATTCTGAAATATCAAATCCTATATGGTCCGATTAGACAATCTTCCATCATTAATAAGATGACTGACAATTAATTATCTACGACAAGGTTGGACGTTATTTTTCTAATTACCTGAATCTTATTAATGTATCAAATATCTACGAGGAATATTTTCTTAATCGATCTGATACAGTAATTCTTCGGACAATAGAAAAATATAAACACATTCTTTCATTATATAAATATTTTTTAATCAATTCTGATTTGAATATCAGAATTCTATTTTCACAAAACAAACAAAAGAAAAGGCCTACTGTCTTGTCATGTATGATCATATTGATGTTCTAAGCTTTAATATATTATGATAACTAATGCAATCATAATCTATCGCGGTTTTTTTTTTTTTTCTTGTCTTTAACAAAAGAGATTGATGAGGGTAATAATAATGATGGAACGCGGACTGAAGTCACCCGTGATGAATAGACACGAACTGACGTCACCTACTTCGAAGTGACATCTTCAAGGTCACGTAGATCGAAGAGTCATGGGGGTCGCTCGTCTCGGTCTGATCTGACAACACCTGGCCGAGGCAGACCAAAACGCCAACCGAGGCACGTCATCATCCTGCAGGAGCTCGGTTCTTTACGTAACGCCAACGCTTGTGTCAGACATCATCCAAGATACGACGTTGTTCCCTGCAGGCCTGCACATCAGGAGACGATAATCTTCCCTATAAAAACTCTCATGCTCAGAACAAAAAGAGAGAGGAAGAAAAACACTCAAGAGAAAACCCCTTGAGACTTTCGACTAACTTGATCATTAGAGGGGTCGGGTCGAACTCTCCCGACCCGACCCGTGTGCACGAACGAAGACGGAGTGCCCTTCCACCGAACGACCAGGCGAGGAGCCCCTTCCCGGAGAAGACGGTGATCCAACCATGATCCAACCACCAAAGTCGATCACCTCAACAGTCTCGAAGGTCGCCCAACGAGATCCCCCAACAGTCTCGAGGCCACGACATAAAGGTGTTGACCCCAACAGGATATTTGGAGTGATATATATATATATATATATATATATATATATATATATATATATATATATATATATATATATATATATATATATATATATATATATATATATATATATATATATATATATATATATATATATATATATATATATATATATATATATATATATATAAAGTTTGAAGTTCGGCGTCGGTTAATATTTGATTCGCATGCGGTGAATTGGATGGCAAAACGTTACCGTCGATGGGAACATACATGAGAACAATAAATCTCATTGATTGAGACGCAGACGAGTGCGCACCGAGTGGTATCACATCCAACTTGCCAACCATGATGAGCAAAGAGAATGGCCCGCACGTATCTCCGTCCTCTCTCCCTTCTTCTTCCACGCTTTAATCTTTCCGACGAAACTTCTTTAATCCACTCTTTAAAGCATCTTTAAAGAGCTCCGTCGATCGTTGCTTTACCAACCACCCTTTTTGACTTTTTCCGGTGAAACGGAGACCTGAATCTTGTCTTTCGGTGGGAGAAGGAACAACATCTCGATGTGTTTTTGGCTCAGGCTTTGATGACTTTTGTTCCCGGAAGAGGACTTGTTCTTCTTCTCGAGATGAAGTTTTATCAAGAGATAGAATTCTTTTTGGTTTTTTACCTCAACCCCTAAAAGACCTCTTGATATGGTAAGTGCAGCAGCTTCCATTCTTTTTCGTGGAGAAGTAATAATGTTTTCTCATTGAAAAAGAAATCGATACAAGTCAACTAATTTTAACTGTGTTTGTCGATCGTAATTTATATTCTTAAACAATAAAATGATTGAGAATCTTTTCTTTTTATTTTTAGATTTTCCATAATTTAGATGAAAGTGATATATTTGGAGAGTGAATTAATATATAACTTTACTATCAATATATCAAAATCGGCACAGGTTGGACTTCAAATAAGTATTCCTATTGGTTTAGAATATATATATATATATATACAATAAAATTAACTTATATATCAGTCATAATAATTTTTTAACATCTATAAAAAAAACATTATAAGCCTATACAAAACTGTAATTGAGGAATCCAAAAGTCAAAATATAATATAAACTAACTTTCATTGTGGGGTTTCAAATATATAATTTTATTGATCAAAAAATAAAATAAAATAAAATAAAAATCTTTTAAGGCTTTATTATTTTACCAAAAGACTTAGATAAGTCTTTTTGAAAAGTTACATATAAATCCTGAGGGAAATGAATCATTAAACATAAATATTGAGTAGATCAATTAATATAGATGAGTCGGTTCATACATTGTTAAGGGGATAAATCATGCTATAAATAAGGGGAACCATCATTATTCTGTTTATATCAACCTCTAGTCATTTTAGTTGAATTATATTGCTAACTATCAAATTTTTAAACATTCATCCATTACACATATGAAGGAAGACTTAGAGCTATTAAAAAAAACATTTTTTCATTTTTTTAGATAAATCATAATTAGTTTAAAATATAGCATGGGGTTTATTTTTCCAAAAAAAAAAGTTTCGATCAAGGATTTAATTTTTCAGATCACATAATCATACATCCAAGTGACACTCGATGTATGAATTGGTATAGAGGTTAGCACTGATTTAATTAAGATAAATATCGTCAATTAACGGAGTGGTAATAATTATTTTTTTATCTTGTACTTTTTTTTTCTGAATCACGTAATAAAAGAGAAAATTACGTGTAGGTACACCAAATTTGGCTTCTTACGACAACTGGGATCTCCGACCAATAACCTGTCGCCAAATCATCTCACGACAGCCTCGTGACGCTCGCGGTACGACCGGCGGTCCACCCGCTACCGCCACGTGTCGGTTCTCACGGCTTCGCCATCACCCCACGACCGACGGAGCCTCTTCCCCTGGAGCGCCGTGAGGACGTGCCACGTCGCGTCGCCCTCCGCCATGCGGCGGCGGAAGAGCAGCGCCCGCCGCCGCGCCGGGTCCCACAGGTTCTTCTGGATGGCCGACAAGTTTGTCGCCGTCACGTGGTCGAGCGTCGCCTCGAGGAGGCCGACGTCCGCCTCCGCCACCGCCAGCGATATCTCCGGCCACCGCAACGCCTCCGGGAATGGCAGCCGAATGCCGTCGGCGACGATGACGGGCACGCAGCCGAGCGCCACCGCCTCCACCAACCGCGGGCTCCACGGCGCCCACCCCAGCGGGCACAGGCAGAACACCGACCGCGCCATTTCCGCCCGGTAGTCCCCGGACCGCTTCCTCTGCAGCCGGAACCTCGGGTTCCCGCTGTACCGCCGCCATATCTCCGTCCTCACCCTCCTGCATCCGTCCGACAGTAAGGAATCGTCGCCGATTAATCGATTAAGGACATGACGAGCTCGAACAAACGCCTGCGTTTCTTCGTGTTCTGAGCTCATTATTACTTGCTATAGAAGCGGCCGCTGACGTTCTTGGGATGGACCTCCATCTTGCCGCGGAAGAAGACGAAAATGTCGCGCCTCGCCTTCTCTGGCGCCGGCCACTCATCTTCTATGTCCGGCGGCACGTAGGGAGGAATCAGAACGTGCTCCGCTTGCTGGCACGGATGCGGCGGCCGCACCCCGAACGTCTGCAAAATGATTGACCTCTTCATGAACACCGGTATACCGTCCGCGATCGCCACATCTTCCTGTAAACACCGTTGAGCTGTTATCCTATACATATATGTGAAACAGAAGAGTGGGAATGGAGAATTAGATGATCACCATGGCGTGGAAGCAGGCGCCGTAGTCGTGCGAGGCGACGAACACGTGGTCGCGGCCGTGGGAGCGGTTCCAGAAGGGGAGATGGGAGGAGACGAAGTCGACCGCGGAGGACAGAAGGGGGCGGGCGTGGTGGAGGGAGGGGAAGCCGTTGGGGGTGCTGAAGTTGCAGGAGACGTAGACGGGGACGAAGAAGAAGTCGGCATCGTTGGGGTCGACGGCGCGGCCGGGGTACCCGAGCAGTGCCTCGTGGATCGCCACCTCCGAGGCGAACAGGTGGCTGCCGCACCGCGAGTTCGACAGCCAGTCCTTGTTGTACCGAGAAGGGAGCTCATATACATATATCCTAGGAAGCGCAGCAGAGGACGGCTGCGGAGACTGGATGAGAGCTGGAGGATTGGTTTTGGCCGGGAGAAGAGGTTTGAGGTCGAGGGGATGAAATAAGAAAGAGTAGGAGTTGGGGGTGGTGGTGAGGAAGAGGTAGATGAACAGAGCTAACCAGAGGATCCATTTGTAGTACTTCCTGAGATGGAGAGCTTTCAGGGAGAGGTGCTGGTGGCACTGGTGATGCTGGAGTTGGGCTCTTCTGGCCATCGGCTTCATCTGTGGAGAGAGAATTGGATAGGAATAGAGATGGCTTCTCAGGCAACAGGAGCTTAAAAGAGCTCAGGTGAGGAAGAGGGAGACTGCAGATGGGGTGGGGCTTTCAGGGAGGTAGAAGGTGGAGTAGACATGAAGGGTTAATCCATTAAGGTTGCAGGGGGGAAGGTAACCGACGACCAATTCATGAAGACACCAGGAGGAACAAGTTTCTGTCCACGGTCGCCACATCGACATGGATGATCTCTAGGCGTGATGGCGCCACACCAACCTCGTCTCCATCTCGTTTGCTGAAAAGATTACATACTCTTCTTTCTCTGATCTCTCCTTGCGGCCTAAGATTATTAGGATTGAAGGAAGAAGCTCGTGAGGTCATGTTTCAGATCTCATGGGCGCATTAAGTTGGTCGTCAGTCCAAGTCACTGCCACAAGACTTAACGTTCAGTTGGCTTCGGTGTTCACCATATCACTCACATGACACGTGTTTGCCATAGCAAAAATGCATCGCCCCGTGGCGGATGTGTGACATGTTGGATTAAGAAAGTAAGCTCAAGTCAGGTTCGGACAGAGAGTTAATTGGTACAACTCAGCTTAAGTGTTTTTTGGTAATCTTTTGCTACATTAAACTGTGGGTTAATTAATTAATTAATTAATATATAAGCCTTATTCTCGACTTCACTACTTAACTACCAGTCCATGACAGCCTCATCCGAGATATATATATATATATATATATATATAGCATCGAAACGTGCATAACGAATCAATCCCTTATGCTCGACGCTGGTTCTTCTTTCCATGACTTCCAGCGATGAACGGGCTTCAGAATCTTCCAACGTTCGTAAAACATCCCTCCATTTCTTGCTACCTTTTATCCCTAAACCTTTATTCTTCTTTCTTGCACGATCTCGATTGCTATTAGTGGTATTCTTCGTTTCAGATCCTCCGCTTCGCCTTCACCAACCCTGTTCGACAAGGCCTCAGATCTTGAGTTTGGTGGGTTTGTTTACTTTGATTTCTGGATCGTTTCATGGAGTTTTTTGGGTTTCAGTCTCTTGCTTGCGATTCCTTTGTTTAGGTGGTGACACGAGCTCGTCATCTTCGTCGAAATATCACCATGAATGTGAGTAGGAGGTTCTCGTTTCTATCTGGCTTCTACATTTGATCCAAGCGCGGTACTTCTGAGAATGTGTAGTTTCATATCTGTCATCTTGATCTAAACGTTCGTTCGGTCAAGATTCGATTTAGGGGTGTCCTGAGGATGCTGATGCTAAAAATCTCCGATCAGTTTCTAGCAAAGTTTGTTTTCGATATGGGGTATGGTTTTTTTTTTGCTTCCTTATTTTCTATTGGTATTTTTTGTTTGTGGGTATTTTCTATTGCCATTTTTGCTGATGCTTTTGTTTTGCTTATTTTCTATTGGTATTTTTTGCTTATTTCCTTATTTTTCTATTGGTATTTTTTGTTTGTGGGTATTTTTTGCTGATGCTAAAAATCTCCGACATCCTTATTTATAGCAAGGTCCTTATTTTCTAGCAAAGGTCAAATCTGTCATTTTGTTGCTTCCTTATTTTCTATTGGTATTTTTGGCTTCTGGTGTCTGGCTTGGGGACTTTTGTTTGTGGGGTGACGTGAACTCCTTGCCATTGTTGTGAGTAGCTTTCTTGGTTATCGCTTTTCCTTGTTGATTTCTGTAATTGATCTAGACGGGGTACTTGTCGAGAAACCCGAGTTGCATATATGCCGCAGATTTGTTTACTCCGCTTCTTCAATTACCTTTTTCTTTTCGTTTATTGCACTTTTGTGGGTGACCAATGGAACAGTTGTGCTGTCAAGATTTGACTTGGAGTGCTAAAACTCGGGTCAGTTTTCAAAATCTTGTAAAATGGTCAAAATCGCTTTGACGAATTCAGAAGGATCCCCCAAAGTAAAGCACTTGGCCCTCATTGATTCTTCATCTTAGTAGACGCATGCATCGGATAATCAAGGATGTTAAATTTCCCTTGACATTTGTTGATCACTTATTTTTTTTAATGGTGTCTCCTTTGGATTCTTGGGTTCAACTGTTGAAATGTCTTGTTCTTGAATATGAACTTTCTTATCATTGCTTTTGGATGGTTGTTTGATCATGCCAATTAAGGGAACCTATGATGCTAAAAATTTAAAGATATATCGAGGGCCAATTTAAAAGTATGGAAGGGAACACAGTTATCTTAGTAGCATTAGTGATGACATGAGCTAGTTGGACATAGGTTTCAGCCAGTAACTGGGCATATGGGGCCTTTAATAAGGCAAAATCTTCAATATTTTGGATTCAATGAGATGTGTTCTATTCTATTCAAAATAATATAGGAGCCAATTTTCTCAAGCTTCCACCTCTCGACATTGGGGATGTGACTGATTTCCATGCTTAGAGATGACCCTTTACAATATGTTAGATGCCCTAATGTGCTAATCTTTGCCCACAAGACTCTATGGCAAGACTCCCACCTGCTATAGCTCACCAAGGAGTTTGAGTATACAAGACCCCTCTCAGTCTTCGCCAATACAACGTGGCTCTTATTCGTATTCGTATACAAGAAGTTATCTAGAATAGAGCGCAATTTCTCTAAACTTATTATCTACACAAAAATTGAGGTCGAAAGGAGTTTCCTGAGCTGATCCTTCTGCTACTTAGGTTAGTACCGAGGTATTTTCTCTCTAATTATATATTCCCAATCAGTAGTACTAAAAATATGAGGTAACTTATTTTCCCCGGTGGATGTCATACACGGCAGGCAGGAACAGACTTCTCATTCCACCATACTTCACGGTTCGTTGATCAAAGAACCCGTGTCGTGTAAGGTACATCTGTTCTCACTCAAAATTGATCGGTCCCCAAACAATTGATTGAGCTCATTACCGTTATATGTTCCATGGGCCAACCCCTTCGACAACCGGGGTCGGACGTAGTGCGACTTGTGGTCATATCGATGAAAGCTACGTTGGATCCTGGACTTCCCATTCATATCCTGGTTCGACCATTGCTGGATTGCAGACGATGCTCATGCAGAAAAGCTTTTGAGGGGACAACACGAGCAGAGAGAAGAAGTATAACCCTTATATTGACTACATCAACCTTCATTTAATACACTTTGGACATGTGTATAAATATGAGTATGACCAAATATATGGACGGACTACAACACCGACAGAGAAAAAGAACACGGCAGCACCCAAACTTGTATCATTATCGAAAACTACGACACCCACGAACGCCTCAACTACCGACATCATATAGTGGTAGCAGGGCGGCTCCTCCTTGTAGCAGTAGCATACCAACCAAAGGGCCCAAACTAGGCTTCAGCACTCCGGCGTGAGAGAACGGTCCCTGCTGGAGTCCTCGCAGTAGTAGTAGACCATGTAGTTGTTCTGCACCCACCGCATCGCCGCATACTGCTGGGGGCTCAGCCCGTGGCCCGAGGGCGACGACGGCACCGAGCGGCAGCTCGGCGGCGCCGATCCGGTGCACCCCCCCAGCTTGAAGTTGGTGTACTTGGCGACGAAGGGCTGGTAGCGGTAATCCGCCTTGTACCTGCCGTTGTCGGTGGCCCACGACGACGCGTCCCAGATGGAGCCGTACACCCACATGGGCCGGTCGGGGAACGTCGCCTCCACCTTCCTCGCGTATCGCCGTATCGGCACATCGTCCACCAGGAATCTGCATCATAGTACGTTGACGTAAGATGTTTTTATCTATCTGCAGAAAACCGAATTGGTAAGGGAGAAGAGACACCGTCAAGCCCGTTGATTATGGCTTGATCATGGGTCTCCGGTACAGTCCAGTAGTGCACAGATCCATCAGGTCCACTGCTGGTGCGTACCGCCCCACAGTTGCTACAGTACTGATGTGACCATCAGTGCCCCCACTCGGTTGGCACTGTTCGAAAAGGACAGTTTCCGAAGTACTCACATTATCTCGTCGGCGTCCCAGAGAATGGCGTAATGGTGGAAGCTGGCTGTGGGATCGAACCAGAGGTGGAACCGCATCTCCCTGCCGATGATCCTGCCATCGCCGCTGCCCCTGACGTACACGTTCGTCTGCAGTATGTATGGCCTGCCCTCTATGTTCCCCAAGAACTCGATGTCCACCTCGTCGTGGAACCCAGGGTAAGCTTCATTGTTGGAGAGCTACACATGATGATGACGGGCAATTAGCACTAGTGTGCAGAGGTGGAAAGAATTGGCAGACGCACTCTTAGCAGGGACTCACGTAGAATGCCGTGTTCACTCCGGCGGTGTAGCCGCTTTGGAGCTTGATCGAAGCACCGAAGTAGCCGTTTCGGTAAGAGTTCTTCGACTTGAATCCACTCCCTGCGTTCGTATGAGTTCGACGAGGTCAGAAATGCAGGGAAGGAAGTCCAAACCTGGAGAGCGAGAACAACAGACCTGAGCTGGTGTCGAGCCAAATGGTCGTAGAATACTGATCCGGGGAGATCGTCTGATGCTGAGGCCCCCAGAGATTCCTGTAGCCTTCGTAGAATCTGATAGGACTCAGCGAAGAACTCGGATGGTATCCTGGCGAGGGCTGCGCATCAGCGGTGCGCAAAACGAGGAAGACAAGCAAGGGAAAGAGGCAAGCCATGCAGGCGGAAGAGAGGCTGCAGGCGGATGCAATGATGGGTTTGGAAGGCTTGGGAAAGGCTGGCATATTTATAGCAGTGGTGGGTTAAGCCATGGAGAGAGGCAAGTAAAATCCTATTCTCCCAAGTGAGATTTTGGTGAGCGTAAGGAGTTGGAACTCACTCGTCAAGAGTGACGCTGAGGTCTTCGATCGGATCACAACATGCATTTTCTTCCTCAGATCATGCCGTGATTTCCACATGCCAACAAGTGGGTGAAGGATCACAAAGTAAGTTGTATCAGCTGACACTGGCGTTCTTGACGTTGTCGAGAGGCTAAAGGAGTCAGCATAGCGCGTCACATCTGCTACTGTAGGAATTAGGCCACACCGCCATTAAGCACGAAGACCACAAGGGGTTCGGGGTTTGGCTTTCCGTGGTTTAGGGGGGATGACGGAGGCCCCACCGGGGTTGCGAACTCCGGTTATCGTGCCAAACATCAAGCCACCTCCGTTGCTGAAGCATCCAAAAACAAAGAAAAGAAAGAAGAAGACTGAAGCACCACTTGTTCTTAAGCACCCAATCGAGCCAATTACGAATCTTTTCTTATCATCTAATTGTATTATATTCATGATCTAATTAGAAAGGGACCTCCCAAAGTCTCCACTGCCCAATCCAACTCTACTCAAATCCAATTGGGACGACTGCCCGACTCTCGAGATTTAATTCACTATAATATCCCTAATTAAATATAAATAACAATTTTCAGAGAAACTCTTCAAAATACACTTTGTTAAATACAAAACCACAATTTTGTTGTGCTAATTTAATATCCCTTTTCTTATTTCATCAAAAAAGATAATTAGATCTTTAAAATGACAACTGGCCCTTTCTTTTATTTAATTGAGTTTGATCAGTTTTGTTCCAAAAAAATATAACATAATTTTCGAATAAAAAAGTTGAATCGGAAGAGAAGACCATAAAAAAACGAATCAACAGTTGGTTTAGTGTTCATGTGATGGCATTTTAATTGGTCAGTTCTCTTTGACTTTGCCTAGTTTTGAGGTCAACCCCATTGTGGAAGCCTAGCAATCATCTCCTTTTCTTCCGTACTTGTCAAACCTACTTTGTCGGTTGCTTACAACATCAACGAAGACTGAGCTTAACTCTGATCCTCACGAGCTAATCACCCAAATGATATACAATTCATCACTCTAAATTTCTTTACGTAATATCTTAATTTAACTACTAAAATTACTCATCCCAATTGATATCCTAAATCGAACTACGATCAGTGATGAATTCATGTGATTAACCAGTTGATAGTAACATAAAGTTGACCAAAATGAACATGACTTAATTACTATTCATGGCACATGACAAGTTGCCCAAATCACATTGTATTCTGCATTAACTATCTAAGCATCGAGCTAGCAAGTCTCTAAAGAACAGTTCATGCACAACAGGCGAATGCTGTGAAAGGATGAGAACCAGAGAGCCTCAATTTGATGCCACAGGCAGAGGGAAGCCCAGCATCTCACATGCACACCCACCATGGCCACAGTGCTTATCCAAACCAGCCGAAGAAATAGAATAATACCACATAATACAGGGGACATCTCACCTGCTTCGAACAAATAGTTCGCTTCGCCATGTGTGGTTATACTCGCATGTCTCTCGAAGAGGCTAATAGGACACATGAATTGACCCCCTTTATGTCAAAAGGACAAGACAATTTTGATGTTGATCGTTTAAATGCTGCATCCTACACCGTATTCTCATTGCACTTTGCTATTTTTATTATCGATTGATGAGATGTTGCATCACCATCCCACCTAGCGAGATGATCCACAAATCCAATTTTGTCACGATTCTTTGATGGGATGATCTAACATCGAACCAAATTATTAATTAAGTTTGAACTTTTAATAATATACTCGTGCTTTCATCTTCGTCTTCGTCTACCATTATAGTCTCCTTCCTTCGTTTATAGGTGTGATGAGTCATCGTCAAGAAATTTTATTCGTAAATGAATTTTAGTACGATACATATGAGTTCGAGCTTAGTGTTGACTCCGCACTAACTATACAAGTGTATATATAATATACATTCATTTTACGATCAAATAGGGAACAATTCCATGTGAGGGGACCAAGCAAAATGGGTGGTGATCGCTATAGTGCCAAGTCGATGATGATGATGATGAGATTGAATGATTCGGCGGCTTCCATGTCCAACTTGGAGGCTAAGACCAATCAAAATGTCTGGGTAGGAAAAGACCAGCAGTTTTCTTTTATTTGCTTTGATTCCTTCTCGTGTTAGCCAAACAAATAGATAAAGATGTCGGCCGGACAAGGCAACATGCATGTTGATGCTCATTGGTCGACGATTGGATTTCGTGAGGGTTTTCGCAAGCGTTAATTGGCCACGCAAGATCTGAAGGGCATCGTTTTATAGTTTGACTAACGTGGCTGAGGTCCACAGTTGCATATCTATTGCATGTAAAAGCTTAGTTTAGGTTCAAGTTAGAGAAAAAAAAAGGTTTTTTTTTTTTTTGCTCTGTTTTTCTTGATGTTTGTGATTAATTTGAGTGCAAATTTAGGTGTTTCTTATCCAGAAAGGATTTAAGATTTGGGTGACGGTTGGTAGTTCGTAGCCATCAATTGTCGCCCTCTTGTGTTCTACCTAATCCTATACAAACGTCAAGTATTTGGATCGCGTTTTGTACCAAACTTTGTAGACTTTGAAACGATTGAAGTAGTTGGGGATAACCCCACTTGGATGTATCTTAATTTATGTTGCTGCACTTATTGACATATATACGAATTGGAATGTGATGTTAAAAGAAACCTGAATACCTATTTTATCAACCACATCCCTTTTTTTTTATTTTTTTGAGAGAGTATTTATCTTGTAATCACATATGTTCACGTCGGTACCTCTTATTTCCACACCCTCATCTCATGTTTATGTCGGTACCTCTTATTTCCACACCCTCATCTCATGTTCATGTCGGTACCCCTTATCTTCATACTCTCGTCTCAGTTTACAAGCAAGAATAATATACTATGATATAAGAAATGAAAGCGATCCATCAAACAAGATTATTCAAATTTCGACATTAAAAAAAATTAAGTGAGCCAACTCATCATATATATATATATATATATATAGGATGCAATTATCGAGCACAATATAACATTCACTTCATTCAAATATATCAAAATTCAGATTTGAGATGGATTTTGATAGGAAAATAAACACATCGATTACATAATTTTTCTTACAAAATTATTATCTATATTACAAAATAAATGTATGATTCATTGGTTTCATGCCCAATCGATACTCTCTTCTCAAGATGTTCTAAGCCCAACATGCAAAGAAAATGTACATCTTTTGTGTGTATAGCTCTAATGATTACAAAATTGTATGTACGATAAATATAATAATAATGATTACAAAAATTTAAAAAATATATTTAAATATTGTAACTAATTATCCTTCTAATTTTTTTTATGTTTGTCAAGTGATCATTATTATTCTCTATACCATAATGATATAATTTTATGCCTCTTGTTATTATTCTCTATATTATAATCCCATCTCCAACTTATTCCGACAAATACAATTGTATTCTCCTCCAAATTACTTTGAGGTGAATAAATTCTAGCAATACATAATTTTTATTTTTAAGAGAATATTATACATATAGCATTATTGGAAATGTTATTTCACAAATACGTATAAGATTTATTACCACATATTGGAAATTATATATTGATCTCGTTCTAATCTATTGACCAAATATGATTTGTATTGGATCAGATCAATGCACCATAAATTCGAATTAAAATTATGAACCCTAATATAACTATTTTTAGTTATTAACGATAAACAATGCCAGACTACTCTTACCACTGCAGCGCACGTTAAATATTCCCATATTTCTAATTCGCAATTAATTGGGACCGTGAGATTGCGTCTCGTTCGCCACGTGGCATCCGTACAAGAGTTAGGATCCAAGAAGCGGGGCCCAACCAGAACCTCCAATCCCCAACGAAGTCACAGGAGTGGTTGCTTTCCCAGTTCCTTACCCACAACGCTTCGATCCGTTCCTTCCCGAGGAATCGAGGGTATGTATGGCTGCATTCCGCCCTCAAACCCTAATTCCTTCCCTTGATTTTTGCATCTCAACCATTTTCTTGATCGTCGTATCGATGCTGATGCTATTTCTAATCGCAACAGGCAAACCCATCTGTGTTTGTTTCTGTTGCCTGCGTCCCCTTTTTGTTCTCTTGTAGTCTGCTAATTTGATTTGATCGTTCTTTGGCGCTTTCCGTCGGTTGACTCGATCGTGCATTTATTTATTCGGGTGATTCTCTCCGTCGGCCGCGTCCCATTCCGCTAGAAATAATTCGGTCTTTGGTCGTGCTCGATTACTTAATTTTTATGCCCCTCTTTTGCTTGTCGTGGGAATGGAAAGACTTGGCGCTGTGTATTTTAGTTAGGAGTAGCCAGATTTGACTGCACGTTTATTGGATGTTTGCTCAGATCGGGGGAAGGGAGAGTTTGATGTCGAAAGGACTTGTATATGGTTTCTGTGTTCTTTCCTTTTCTGTGTAGTTACAGCGTTGAGCGTTAAAATTCGTGAAGAAGAGCATGCGTGTAGAGTAATTTTTACCTCTGCAAATTGCAACGACGGATAATTTTATTAGGGGTTGATGTTATTTGCACGTTTAGTTGCTCGCTCATGGGTGAGAGTAGCATGCAGTTTGGTATTTTCAAGATTTGAATTATGTTTGAAATTAACACAGGTCATTTTTGCCTATCCATGCTAAAATTATTGTTCCTACTGAGACAGTAAGGCCTAGAATAGTCCTTAGTGAGAAGAAAGGTGATCGAAATAAACTGAAACACAGAATCGAGCAGCAACCTTATGGCTTGTTGTTCAAGTAGGAAGTATCAACAGTTGTGTTTCAGTGAACATGGGTCTTTTTTGCGTATTCATGCCAAAAATAGTCACCACCAGCGCAATAAGGCCTCGAGTAGTCCTCGATAAGAAGTAAGGTGATCCAAAAAAACCGAAACAGAACCGAGCAACAACCTTATGGCTTGTTGTTCAAGAAGGAAGTTTCAACAGTTATGTTTCAATGAGCATTGGTCATTTTGCTTATTCATGCCAAAAACATTGTTATTACTGAGGCAATAAGGCCTCAAGTAGTCCTCAATAAGAAGGAAGGTGATCCATAGAAACCAAAACAGAACTGAGCAACACCCATGTGGCTTGTTGTTCGAGTAGGAAGTTTCAATTGAAGAAGAGCAAGAAATGGTCTGAGACCTAACCATGAGAGGATCTAAATTTAGTCCAGCAATAGCTTTTGATAAGAATGAAGTATCAGTAAAAGTTCCCTTAAGTAACAGGGCTCTTTGTGGCATTATGTTTGGATCAACACTATGGCATGTGGCCATGAATAGTTAAGGAACTATAACTTTTGAAGTTCGAACTGCCCAATTTATTTTTAATTTGTATTGTGAATCCAATTCAAAGTAAACCACATTATTCATTCAGACATTTTATAATTTAACTGGATTTTCGTCCAGTCTATTTTCTTTAATAATATGTCCACCTTGTTCAACCTCCTTGAGTTAGAATTACAGCATTGATGGTTTATCTACCCATGCAAAGCAGGACAAGGATTTCTAATCTTTCTGATTCTCATTGATATTGGAGTTTTAGGAAAATGTGATTTGAATAATGTTTGCTTTCTGATGATTTGTATTGGTTGGAACTGATCTTTTTTTTTTAATCTCTGTAATATGTTTTTGTTAGATAGTCCAAATACATATGTCTTTACTGTTTTTACATGACACTGATGAATTCTCAGATTTAACAGAATGAAGAATCTGATGACATATATTAATTGGAAGTGTGAAAGCTATCTGGTTCTGCCTTGCAGAGCCTGTTAGATGGATAAACTTAAGGAAGCAACTGTCTCATAGAATACATGGGGTAGGTGACATGTAAGCTGCCAAAAAAGAACCAGATTTATTTAGTTGAATATATTCTTCTTGAGCATTTCAGTCATCCCAGTTGTTAATGTTGCGGTTTGGATTTAGTGCACTCTTGTATCCGGTATTGTATTCAACGGGAGCACCTCTCATATTTTTATCTTGAACAGAGCAGTTGTTGTGTTGGAGGTCTAGCCAAACCTCAATCTTTACCAGAAAGAACACCGATGGCATCTAAGAAGATAAATATTGGTCATTTTTCAGCACACAAAAAAAGCCAATGGTCTTCAAGTCCAGAGGCAATGGCGAACAATATTAGCATATCTCATTCCCTTGAGACAAATTTCTCTTTAGCACCTAATGCTGCCAATGAGAGCATGATATTGCCAGAGGAAAATCCTAACAACTTATTTACTAATCAAGGTTGGTCCCTCTTATTATTTTGTTGACATTTAACATGCCATTATCTCTAGTCACTAAACATTTGCTTTATTTGTATTTCATATTTGGCATTAAGTTTCTCTTCTACTTAAAAAGTTGCAATAGCATTATATTACTTATATTTTGTGTTCATAGATTTGTGTGATACTTATGTGACTTTGTACTATAAGACAGTTGTAAGATGCGAACATAGGAACTTAGGAGACAACACATTCAAAAAGTTGGTATCATGTGTATTTTAATGTTGAGATAGATGTTTAGGATTATTAAAAATATGAAGAAATGTTTTCATCTATGTGCAAGTTAGGTAGCTTTAATTATGGATTTACTGAAGAAGAACTTTTTAAGATCAGTTGGGCAGGCTAACAAGAAATCTATAAATATTCCAATTAGATAAGTTCTGACTGGTGGTGCCCAGAGAGATAGTGGATAATCTGGAAAAAAATGTTGGATAGCTAGAGACATTGCTCTTAACAGAGTTCAATTGCCAGCAAAGACATATAGCTGACCTCAAAAGAGTTTAGAAGTAATATTTGTCTTTGCTTTTAGATGCATCACCCTGGAGGATAATTTGTAGTGCTTTTGGTTCTTCCAATGCTCTCTTTTTGTTTCTTTTTATTATTATGTTGCATGAATTTTGGATTACATTAGAAATTGTGATTCTTCATCATCTGATTAAATTGCTTGTCTACATCCTAGAAGAAATACTAGATGAGTTTGTTAATCTGGAATTTTGTTAAGTTGGCTATTAAACTATGAATATGCAAATTATTGATTATCATGTACCGAATGTTGATGACAACAAATATATAATAATAAATCTGGAAAGTATTCTTTGTCATGATATGTTGGTAACTTTCATCTATAGGTTTTAAGCAATAATCATGTAAAAGTAGAATCCTTTCATTCTATACCTTCTGTAGAAAGTTAGCATATACCACAATTATTGTGCTGTATGTTTCTGCCTTGTGCCTATGGCCCTTTAATAACTTACATACTTACTGGCCAGTTGCTAAATTTCGGTTGATTACCTTATGCATACTGAAATTTTCACTAAAGATTCTTAGTGTCACTGCCTGACTTTTTAAGTAGCTGCTATAGCTTGGAATGAGATGCGAAGAGAATGGGTTGGAGATCAGTCTAAGCGATCCCATATTGCTCCGAGAGAACCAACAATAAGGTTAGCTTAAGTTTCTACTTTCTTGTTGCTCTATAAATGTCGATATCTGAATAATGATAATTGTAAGTTTTCCAGTAGTTTTTAGTAGTTTATAGCCATTTGCTAGGCCACTACATCTGCCTCTTTTCTTCCTTGTTTTTTTATTACAGAGATTTATTATTATAATTTTGTTTATTATCTTTTTCTGTGCATATGCATGATCATACATCTATATGGTCACCCTGTTATCCTTCCCCCCCCCCCCATTTTCAAGGTAATTATTGTCACCATTGCTATATCAATAAGGTCGCCTATCACCCTACAAGAATTCTCCAACACCATCATGTTTGTATAATTTGTCATGTATTTTCCTTTACACCAAACAATATCTTTGAAGATTTGCAGAATGTTAGACCCTTCTTGCTTTATTTGAGCCGGGTATCCACGTGGACCAGAAAATTTAATGAATCTTACTGGACTAACAATGTTATGTCGCGGACTTTCTTTTGTTATTTCTTTGGCTGCTTAAATGTTTGATGTTTCCTTGCAGCTGGAGCACTACATATGAGGATTTAGTCTCAACCACTCAACCTTTTCCGCAACCCATCCCATTGTCCGTAAGTAGTGTTTCACCATTCCGATTTCTAGATTTTCAAAGTCTACATAATTGCATATTCTTCCAGCTAATAATTTCCTGACTGAACTTATTCAGGAGATGGTGGATTTTTTAGTTGATGTCTGGCATGAAGAAGGCCTTTATGATTAGAGACTGTCATCATCTTATCAACATTGGATCATCCCACCAGTTAGATCTTCTTGTGTGTAGATCTCCAATGATGGTTGTTGCCCTTGAACCGTGCAAATCAAATACAAATGTTCACCTCCGATGATGTGGATTGTAAGTCCTTCATATGAAAGTTTATGCAGCATAATTGTTATTTTTTGTGTCAAGAGGGTTACTTTTTGCATTCATCTGATCCTCGAAGCCCACGAAGAAAAGAATACCAGGGCATGTTTTTGGCGTGATGCTATCGCTCATGTTTAATGTTAATCTGCAAGTTGTGATCAGCATGCACTATCATATCATAGCTGCTATTTCTACAGCAATCCATAATTGTTTGTCATGCTTCATAGTGCTAATCCATGTTTAACTATAAAGAGAACTTTTAAAGTCTCTCAAGAGAGAATAAAATAAAATAACTTTCTACACATGGATTAAAGCTATGTCACACTATCTCATGATTCCTTTGTATCCACAACTGAGTATTAAAATGAAGTATCAATTACACTATGAGTCTAGTAGTAAGCTGACTATAGTCTACATTATCCCCCCAATTCAAACGGACTGTGTAAATGATCATTGGTAAACTTGCCTAATAATAGTATATTTTTTATTTTAAAAGGATATGCAATAATTTCTGTAAAATGTAATCGCTTGAAAACATTTGTATCTGATATTATATGTAATAAAATCATAAAATAATGCACTTATTCTTCTTTTTTTTAACATAATTAGATCGTGTTTGGACGATTCAAAAGGCCATAAATATCCTCTTTTATCCTTTTATGAGATTAAAAAGGCCTTTACAAACATTGCTTAAAGCATTAGCTTATATGATAAATTGTAAACAAATAAAGGGCCTGAAGGCTTAAGGGATATGTTCAAAAATGTTTTAGTATCAGAGACATATCTTTTGATATCATCTGAAGAATCGATATAATTTTGATATAATTTTTTTTAAAATAAATTAAATAAATTAAAATTTTATTTTAAAATAATTTTATTTAATTGGATTATGAAAATTTTGAAAAGCATTTTATGCATGATCATGAATTAAACTATATTAAGTTCAACTACAATACTATATTAAGTTCAATTACAATACTATATTATATATCATTAATGACGTCTATTTCTTAGACCTACTGATTTTATAGCAAGTACCGAAGGACTGCTAACATAGAAATAGAATGTGATAATGTTTCGCTTGTTAATATCCTAAATAACCAAAGTACAGTTCCTTGGAAATTCCATTAGCAGTAATTTTTGAATGACTATCACTCTTCTTCTTCTTCTTGTTAATATCCTAAATAACCCAATGGGGAAAGCACATTGTTTCGTTGTATATGCCAAACATTTTGGGTCGATCAGGTTCGAAGAGCTGATAGACCATTTGCCGATCTATATTATTATTATTTTTCCCTTCTTTATTTGAAAAAAGAAATACAGATAAATCACTCGTTCTTGTTTTTGTTCCCCCCTCCGCCTCTTCGTCATAATAATTAGAACGTGTACGCAGGCAGGCAGATATTTGACCATGCTTCCACGCCATTACCACGTGACGTCTTTTATCTGCCACCGCTTGTTTGTTGGTTGATTCCTTGGTTTGTGCGTATCCCACGCTTTATAAAGCTTACCATTCCCCTCCTCTCTCTCCGCACCCTCCTCCTGTCTCTTCCCTTCCAAAAAGTATGGGAAATCTCTCTCTCTTCTTCCTCCTCCTCCTCGTCTCCGGCCTCTTTCTCTCCCACGCCGCCTCCGCCGGCTCGATTCCCGACGACCTTCGCCTCCCCTCCACCTCCGCCTTCCCCCGCGCCAGCGCCAAGAAGCTGATCCGAGCCCTAAATCTCATCCCCAAGGACGCCTCCCCCGAGTCCACCGTCGGCTTCTCCTCTGATGCCTCGCAGAATAGGATCTTCGAGAGGCGTTTCCGCTTCCCTGGCCTCTCCGATGGGATATCTGTTGATGATCTCGGCCATCGCGCCGGTTATTACAGCCTTCCCCACACCCATGACGCCAGGTGAGGGCTTCTCTCTTCGGTCCTTCGTTACTCTGATTGGCGGCTGTGATGCACCGAGTGGGATGCAACATCTTTGTTTTGATGAGGCATTGGCACTGGGTTTGGGTAAACGTGGATCTCGGCGTGGGAATTGGAGCCACAGAAATTGAGGCCTCGACGGAGTGTTGTGATCTTGTCGAGTTCATGGGTTTTCCTTTTTGTAGGATGTTCTACTTATTTTTCAAGTCGAGGAATAGCAACAAGGACCCGATCGTCATTTGGTTGACCGGAGGACCTGGCTGCAGCAGTGAATTGGCGGTTTTTTATGAGAATGGGCCTTTCAGTATAGCCGATAACATGTCACTTGTGTGGAACCAATTTGGTTGGGATCAGGTAACTGTTATAGCTCACTGCTGGTTGTTTTTTCTTCGGATTTAGTTCTATAATTTATATTAAGGTTTATTACACTGAGCTCTCCCGTCATTCTCATCATGCATTTCTTCACGTGTCATCTTATTTGAACGTGTAAAACAGTTAATTTCATTTCTTGAGTAAATATCATATATGTAATTAGGATAAAAAAATGCATAATATCAAAGACATCTATTGCACAATGGTTTGGACTCTCTTTTTTGGAAGTTCCATTGTTTAAATATCAGGTGTCTCCAATTCAATTTTATTCTTTTTTACTATTAGAATATATATTTTAAGTTGAACTGATGAACAGATTCCTGCATTGACATTCTTTGATTTTGAACCATATGCATCTGTTTCTAAAAGCATAAAAATTTACTTGAGCTTTGTTATTTCATATTAAATCCAACATGATGTTTCTGTCATAATGTTGTGATTTATCTGATATAACTAATATTGGTGTCAGAACAAAGATATTTTTATATTACTTCTTTCAGAAATTGGAAATGTAAGAGATGGAATAGGAAATAAACTAAATAAGTAGATAAGAGTAGATCTTGTATAAATACACAAGGACTTAGTAGTGAGATATTTATCAGGCCATTCGATTATAGTATTCCAAATCAAACAATGTAGTGATTGAAGAACTGGATATTTTGTGTTTCTAAAACTTCTTATGCACTTAAATCCAAATATTCCATATTTTGATAACATTACAAGATAAGTGTTCCAGTTTTTTTTCCAAATTAATATTCTCATATTCCTCCATATGTCTTCATCGTCTCCTTGCCAAATTGGACACTTGGATGGACATCCATATAGATTGTTTATGTAACACTGTCGGTGACCCTTTTTGTTTAGTACAGTGCTGAAATATTTTTTTAAAGAAATATTCACTAATGGTAGTTTAACTTTTCTTTTGTAAACATGTTGGCACCCAATTTACCTGGTGAGTTTTGTGGACACTAAGTAATTATGACTGATAAAGTTATCTGATTTATGATGACTGATGATGTGGTACACTTTGAAGTGGACCATTATGCCATTCTCCTGCAAGGAAGAATTTTTTTTTTAGTTGAGTAGAATTGAACTGAACATGGTACAATTCTAAGATCATTTTCTTACAGTGTAATACGATGCATACTGACCCTTTCTCATTTGCTTTATAGGCATCAAATCTTATATATGTTGATCAGCCCACTGGAACTGGTTTCAGCTACAGTTCAGATAAGCGTGATCTTCGTCACAATGAAAAGGGAGTCAGCGATGACCTGTATGACTTTCTACAGGTATTCATCACTTACAAATTTACCAGAGTGGTTGTGTGGTAAATTCTAGTCATTGAGTTTCACACTCACAAAGTAGTTCCTGATTTGTATTCACAAATTCATTGGTTTTCCACATTTTTGTCCTAGCCTTTTGTCTATGCCATTGTTTGGATTATGCCATACATGTTTTCTTTTGTTGTGGTCTCCCATTGAACTGATACACTTTTTGAGGACAAATTTGTGCTAATGATTGCATTTTTTTAGCCGAACGCATCAGACTCGGAGTGTTTTCTGTATAGTATTGCTAGAGCATGTAGACCATGCTGGGAACCCAGTCTCAGTAATATCCTACAGTGTAATTCAGGAAATTGTGCAGCCTTTTACATGCAGATTAACTGGAATATAAGTTCCATGGATTTGCCACAAAATCTATCTTTTCCCTCAGGTCATTTAGGGATCAATTGCTTCACCTATTTGTGATCTTTCCCTGTTTCTTTTGTTTGAATTCTGTTGATGTATGAAACATTAGGTAATTCTTGGCTTATATTGGCATTACTGATTGCACGTTTCTCCCTAGAAAATTAACATAATCCATACAGAAGCATTCTCGACCACTTTTTCTTTTTTGGTCACATGATTCAAGTTCTTGAAACTTGAGTCCAGGCACATCAGCCAGGTTGGCTTGGTTGAATCACCTCCCATCAGTTTTTGGTTGGATTGTTCATAAACCTAGAATTCCTTAAGACAAAATAGATTTTTCCATATCTCAGATCTGCTATTGATGTCTCCCGTTCATATGGTTTGACCGAGTGGGTCAATTAAGTTTCCTAGTCCTGCTGGGTTTAAAAAAAACACAGAGAGACTTGTAAGATTTATCCATTTTCTTAGTACATTGCCTTGTCTTGAAGAGGTCGAAGGCTTGAAAGAGGGAATAACACAAATGGAGTTGAAATGGATGTTCATGTCGAAGAGTAGATTAGCAGGAGCATAGACAATGTCTACAGTATCATCGACAAGGGTTACTGATGAGAGAATGGTAGCAGATGGTGACAGATTTTGATCATGGGAGGTTTAAATTGAGTCAAGGTTCTGAATATCATACCGTACCGGTGTATCGATCAGCTATCGGTATGGTACGTACTGAGTTGTACCAAATTGTACTGAGCTTACCGACACATGGTACATTAAGGTGTACAGATATATCACCCGTATCGGTCCTCTATCGGATTGGTACATACCGCCCATAAACCATGGATTGAGTACAAGGATCAATCAGGGCCAAACTAGGAATCAATGATGGTTGGAAAGGCAGCTGTAAGGCACAGAGGTTGTGATTCATCTATCTTTGCCTATCCTCCCTTAGATTCGAAGATCTTGACATTGAACATCAGCAGCCCTTCTCTACATATCGAAATGCCCTTTGTGGTTAATCATTTTTGTTCCATGCTGAACCAGAAAACTATGACCCAGGTGCTGAAGTGTGTTGATGTGGGACAGCAGACTGGGTTTGTAGACATTCATAGTTCATGGTTGATTGGCAAATACATAATCCAGACTCCAAGTGGGTCTGATTGTGGGTCAAGTTTGAAATCATTGGCTTGGTCAAATATTTGTAGGTAACCTATATGTTAAAGAAATCATTGCAAATCTATATCTGATGTATCTAAATATATAGTTATAAGTTCCTAAATTGCACCTTTTTTTGGAGAGTTGTTAGTTGTAGTTTGTCATAACATGGGTTCTTATTATTCTATTTTCCCAGGCATTTTTTGCTGAACACTCGGAATATGCAGAAAATGACTTTTACATAACTGGTGAGTCTTATGCTGGGCACTATATTCCTGCTTTTGCCAGCCGTGTTCATCAAGGAAACAAAGATAAAGAAGGCATTCATATAAACCTGAAGGTACACATTTATACTTAGGGTCAAAGTCTATATTACCTCTGTTGATCTTATTCTACTTGGTTGTACAGGGTTTTGCAATTGGGAATGGACTTACTGATCCAGCAATCCAGTACAAAGCATACACTGACTATGCATTGGATATGGGAATTATTAAGGAATCTGACTACAAAAGAATTAACAAGATTTATCCAACATGTGAACTTGCCATCAAACTTTGTGGTAGTAACTCTTCCCTTTATCTAGTATTTCTGTTGTATACACATGATTGGTTGTTCTCAATGCGAGCATATGTGGATGTCTTCGATTGCTTCACTATACATGATTTCTAGAGTGATAGGTTAGATGCCCTTGCCCTATCTTTTGCTGTGCATTTTTACCTATGCAACTTGCAATCCCAAACAAGTGTTTTTTTGGTTGAGAAGTTACGTGTTTTTGTTATTTTCGCACAATATCCTGGCATATCTTGCATAGTGCATGCCAACAGGTTATTTGTCTGCTAAACTATCCAAGTATTAGTCCAATAGAGGCCATTTAAGTTTGATGTAGCTTTTATTTCTATGCATATCGTTCAACACAAAAAAAAGAACAGAATTCAAATGAAGTGCATTACATTTCAGGAACATCAGGGACTGTCTCTTGCTTGGCATCGTATTTAGTCTGCAACACTATATTCAGTTCAATCATGCGGATAGCTGGAAATGCAAATGTAAGTCTTTGATTTGATTGTTTTATATTTGTTAACTTTCAAGGGTATATTGCAGCTGCTAACATTATGCTTCCAATTTCTTAAAAGTATTATGACATCAGGAAACAGTGTGAAGGGAGCCTGTGCTATGACTTCTCCAACATGGAGAAATTCCTCAATCTGAAGTCCGTTAGAGAGACTCTTGGTGTAGGAGACATAGAATTTGTTTCATGTAGCCCTACTGTGTATGAAGCCATGCTCACCGACTGGATGAGGAACCTGGAAGTGGGTATTCCTGCTCTGCTCGAGGATGGCATCCAGTTACTTGTCTATGCTGGAGAATATGATCTTATTTGTAACTGGCTTGGTAAGTCGTGGACTTGTTAATCTGTTACCTCATTTTGTCCAACGTCATGTTTAGACTCTGCTTCCTTTGTTTACAAGTTTGCATTCACACAACAAGAAACTTTTTTGTTTGCTTCCGCCAGGAAATTCAAGATGGGTTCATGCCATGGAATGGTCTGGCCAGAGTGGCTTTGTTTCTTCATCTGAAATCCCATTTTTGGTGGATGGAGTAGAAGCTGGACTTTTGAAGACACACGGATCTCTTAGTTTCTTGAAGGTATCTATTCGATTGCCTCCCTATTTCTTCTTTTCTTGCTATATGGTGGAGAACCTGACCGCCTCCAATTATTCTGATGTCTGTTCTTTGCAATAGTCGTAGATGATAATGTGACTTTGTCGAGGGCTTTGGTGTCGCAGGTTCATGATGCAGGCCACATGGTCCCCATGGACCAGCCCAAGGCTGCTTTAGAGATGCTGAAGAGGTGGACACAGGGGAAGCTCGCTGAAGATTCTACCAGTTCGGTGAACCTCGACGCCGAAATGTAATATGCTGAACTGTAGTAGTCTGCTAGGGATGGACAAATTTGAGTCAAACTCTTTCTGTAAGACATGTAAATGAATGAATTATCAGAATTATCAGACATGTAAATGTAATTGGCCTTTGTTTGTATATTTGGCTTTGAAATGTTGGTGAACATGCTATGCAGTAATGTAATTTCTATTTGAAGATTACTTTGCAGTATATGACAGACAACAGGGAACTCTCACATAAAACTTTCTTTTCTTCATTTAAAAAGAAATTTTATTAGGTTGTCACAATTCTACAATTAAGACACTAATGAAGGAGGTCATTATACAAAAAGGGAGAGTTCCGAATGTGTCAGTCAGCATGGACTGAAGACTGATTTGATTAACCCTACCCCAGTTTGCTCCTTGATTACCGTAATTAATGGTGCACGATCGCAGGCTTGATTACCGTAATTTTGATAGCAAGAGTTTCTTTCACATTGCATGTCAGATTCGCTTTATATACATACATTGTTCTCCTGCCACCGAGTAGCCTTCAAGATGATTTCTGTCTGATGAAGATGAATCCCGAGCCAATTACCTTGCAAAAAGGGAGGCACCGTCCGTCAGTAATGAATTTAAACCAACCTTGTGTTTGTCATTTGAGACTGATAAGAGTTACTCAGTCTAATCCGTTCAGATAAAACGCTTCTAGCATAAAATCCAATATGAGCCCAAGCCATATATATATTATGGAAGGTTTTGTTTCGGTTAAAGTGTGCATCATTTTGGATCTTCCAATTGAACCACAATTGGTTTTAGTTTGTTATCGCAGCTTGCAACAGTTTTTCCAGTCCCGGAACAGTTCCTTCCTTTAGCCATTCACCAATATCCCATATACGAGTGAGTATGTTTGCAGCGTAAGACGAAGTTGAGATTAGGTTCCCGAAGGCTCCAAATTCCGGAGGAAAGAGGGCATCGGAGAAACAGATGTTCGATGGTGGTTTGTAGGTAAGAAAGGTAAAGGGCACAATAAGATTGAACGTTAGGATGAAGGTAAAAGAAGACGATCAGCAGTAGATACACGTTTATTTGCCTTAATTTTCAGTATAAAAAAAAAATATGAATTCTACGAATAACTAACCACTCTAGTATATTTTAGGGTTTAATGAATGATCCTTCCAAATTCGTTTATCCTAATGCATATATCCAATAGTAACTGAGTATTCCAGCTAGCTACCAGATTAGATTAGCACGTCAATCTTAGTATATGTAGGTATTTGATTAACATTAAATAAAGTAAAAATATAATTCAAAAATATATTAAATAACTAAGGATCTATTAGTAAGTTATCAATAGTTTTCAATTGAGTCTTAATGGTAGAAATCAAATTAGGCATGCATATATCCAATAACAATTAAGTATTCCAACTACAAGATTGGATTGACACATTAATAGATTGAGTAAAGTAGGAATACAATTCAAAAATATGTTAAATAATTAAAAATCTATTAAAAAAATTAATAGATTGGCATTACCTAATTATATAAAAAAACACTCCTTAAATTAAATATTTTATGGTAAATTTGACCATATTTATTTAGAGTGAAGAATGATGCTTCATAAGCTATCATATTATTAACATAATGATGAATTCTAGTAGCTTGTAGATTAGTTTTAAAGGAGATAATGCCCTGAAAATTAAGACTACCATGATCTTTATCACAGGCCACAATGTTCCAATTAATAAATAGTCCATTCTTTGGAGAATTATTTTATCACAGTTTGAATTTTATGGAGGAAACTATCTTGCAACCAAGTAACACTTAACATGTATAAAGGAATAGAAGTAAAACAAATTTAATCAAGATCAATCTGCCAGGTTAGGAAAGATGATTACATTTTTAAATGATAAGCTTAGCTTTGATTTTATTAATAGTTTCATCATGAATTGATTGGAGAACTCTGCTATGAGCAATAGTTACACC